>JARBWK010003094.1:0-13282 GCA_030556195.1 Anolis apletophallus | reverse complement strand
TTGATTAGCACTAAATGAATGGCCTTGCAGCTTCAAAGCCTGGCTGCTTCCTGCCTGGGGGAATCCTATATATATGTATCTGTGGAATGGTGTCCAGGGTGGGAGAAAGAACTCTTTGTCTGTTGGAGGCAAGGGTGAATGCTGCCATTGGCCTCCTTGTTGGAGGCAAGGGTGAATGCTGCCATTGGCCTCCTTGATTAGCACTAAATGAATGGCCTTGCAGCTTCAAAGCCTGGCTGCTTCCTGCCGGGGGAATCCTATATATATGTATCTGTGGAATGGTGTCCAGGGTGGGAGAAAGAACTCTTTGTCTGTTGGAGGCAAGGGTGAATGCTGCCATTGGCCTCCTTGATTAGCACTAAATGAATGGCCTTGCAGCTTCAAAGCCTGGCTGCTTCCTGCCTGGGGGAATCCTATATATATGTATCTGTGGAATGGTGTCCAGGGTGGGAGAAAGAACTCTTTGTCTGTTGGAGGCAAGGGTGAATGCTGCCATTGGCCTCCTTGATTAGCACTAAATGAATGGCCTTGCAGCTTCAAAGCCTGGCTGCTTCCTGCCTGGGGGAATCCTATACGTATGTATCTGTGGAATGGTGTCCAGGGTGGGAGAAAGAACTCTTTGTCTGTTGGAGGCAAGGGTGAATGCTGCCATTGGCCTCCTTGATTAGCACTAAATGAATGGCCTTGCAGCTTCAAAGCCTGGCTGCTTCCTGCCTGGGGGAATCCTATATATATGTATCTGTGGAATGGTGTCCAGGGTGGGAGAAAGAACTCTTTGTCTGTTGGAGGCAAGGGTGAATGCTGCCATTGGCCTCCTTGATTAGCACTAAATGAATGGCCTTGCAGCTTCAAAGCCTGGCTGCTTCCTGCCTGGGGGAATCCTATATATATGTATCTGTGGAATGGTGTCCAGGGTGGGAGAAAGAACTCTTTGTCTGTTGGAGGCAAGGGTGAATGCTGCCATTGGCCTCCTTGATTAGCACTAAATGAATGGCCTTGCAGCTTCAAAGCCTGGCTGCTTCCTGCCTGGGGGAATCCTATATATATGTATCTGTGGAATGGTGTCCAGGGTGGGAGAAAGAACTCTTTGTCTGTTGGAGGCAAGGGTGAATGCTGCCATTGGCCTCCTTGATTAGCACTAAATGAATGGCCTTGCAGCTTCAAAGCCTGGCTGCTTCCTGCCTGGGGGAATCCTATATATATGTATCTGTGGAATGGTGTCCAGGGTGGGAGAAAGAACTCTTTGTCTGTTGGAGGCAAGGGTGAATGCTGCCATTGGCCTCCTTGATTAGCACTAAATGAATGGCCTTGCAGCTTCAAAGCCTGGCTGCTTCCTGCCTGGGGGAATCCTATATATATGTATCTGTGGAATGATGTGTCCAGGGTGGGAGAAAGAACTCTTTGTCTGTTGGAGGCAAGGGTGAATGCTGCCATTGGCCTCCTTGATTAGCACTAAATGAATGGCCTTGCAGCTTCAAAGCCTCTCTGAGGATGCTTGTCATAGATGCAGGCGAAACGTCAGGAGAAAATGCTTCTGGAACATGGTCATATGGGCCCGGAAAACTCACAACAACCCAATCACATCAATGTCTCTTCATTGAGTGTTGGTTCGTTTTGCAAAGGTCGGCTCCTCCCTTCAAGGATAGTGTGTTTACGTACTTTTCATACTATCGTTTCCAATGATGTCATTGGTGAATGACGCTAACTTTAACCACACACTAATTTTTAGTATCCCCACAGCCCTGAAGGTCAATATGTTTAATACTTCAATGCAGGAAAGGACGGGTATTTTTGCAAACAGTGCAGGATGTAGATATGTTGTGCGTACCTTGTACAGCTATCTATATATATAAAAATGGTCCTGTCGTCGTGAGTACCTTTAAAATCAAAAAAACTTCTGGGCCAATACACACCAAATCTGGCAGCAAAACGTCTCACAACGCAAGGTGTGACCAACAATAAAAATCCCCCCAAAGAACCCCTCAAAATTCATTAAATTAACGAAATAGATTATCCGTTGTGCTGCTCTGGCCCCGCCCCCTCTCCCTTGCCGCACTCCCCCTCCTTCCCTCTTGCGTTCCTTCCTTCTTTCCCTTTGGCAAGGGAAGTAGAAAGAAAAAGGAAAGGAATGAAAGAGGGAAAGGAGGGAGAGAAGGAGGGAGGGAAAGAAGGAAGGAGGGAAGGAAGGAAAGAGTTACCGAAGGAAGGAAGAAGAGAAAGTAGAAAGGAAAGAAAAAGGAAAGGAAAGGCAGGAAAGCAGGAAAGAAGGAGAACAGACAGGAGGGAGGGAAAAAGGGAAGGAATAAAAGAGGGAAAGGAGGAAGGAGGGAAGGAAGGAGGTACCGAAGGAAGGAAGAAGAGAAAGTAGAAAGGAAAGAAAAAGGAAAGGAAAGGCAGGAAAGCAGGAAAGAAGGAGAACAGACAGGAGGGAGGGAAAAAGGGAAGGAATAAAAGAGGGAAAGGAGGAAGGAGGGAAGGAAGGAGGTACCGAAGGAAGGAAGAAGAGAAAGTAGAAAGGAAAGAAAAAGGAAAGGAAAGGCAGGAAAGCAGGAAAGCAGGAAAGAAGGAGAACAGACAGGAGGGAGGGAAAAAGGGAAGGAATAAAAGAGGGAAAGGAGGAAGGAGGGAAGGAAGGAGGTACCGAAGGAAGAAGAGAAAGTAGAAAGGAAAGAAAAAGGAAAGGAAAGGCAGGAAAGCAGGAAAGGAGAACAGACAGGAGGGAGGGAAAAAGGGAAGGAATAAAAGAGGGAAAGGAGGAAGGAGGGAAGGAAGGAGGTACCGAAGGAAGGAAGAAGAGAAAGTAGAAAGGAAAGAAAAAGGAAAGGCAGGAAAGCAGGAAAGCAGGAAAGAAGGAGAACAGACAGGAGGGAGGGAAAAAGGGAAGGAATAAAAGAGGGAAAGGAGGAAGGAGGGAAGGAAGGAGGTACCGAAGGAAGGAAGAAGAGAAAGTAGAAAGGAAAGAAAAAGGAAAGGCAGGAAAGAGGTAAAGAAAGAAGGAAAGAGAAAAAGAAATAACAAGTGAAAGAAGGAAGGAAACAGGGAGGGAAGAAAGGAGACAAAGGAAGAAGTAGAGAAAGGGGGAGGGAAGGAAGGAAAAAGAGAAAGAATGATGAAACCAAAGTGAAAGAAGGAATGAAAGAAAGAGGTAGAGAAGGAAGAAAGGAGAGAAAGGGGAAGGGGAAGAAAAAGGGGGGAAGGAATAGGTTTCATAATAGTTCAGATAGCTACCTCTACTTTGAAAATTCTACTATAGGCCACAGCAACGCGTGGCAGGGCACAGTTAGTATTTTAGGAAATGAGGTGCTGCCACCGAGGAGTCCCCGTCCAATCAATGCACAAAAATGCGACAAAACGACGTACGATCCGAACCAGTTTCTGTAAAAGTGAGCTTTTATTTTAAAAACCAAGGGTCTGGGGGCCGTTGGAAACAGTAGAAATTCTTCCGGGGCCGGAGCCGCGGGCGGGCGGGTGGGTTTCCATAGGAATAAAAAGTCCCAAAAAAAGGGGGAGGCGCAGCTCAGCTGCAGCGCTCCCGCAACCTGATGCACCTGAGCCCAGCTCCGTCTCTCTTCCGGGGAGAAAACCGGCTCCTCCTGCCTTGCCCTGCCCTGCCGGCCTTGAGGATCGGGGCTGGGAACAAAGCCAAGGGAAGGGACCCAGGAGCCGAAGGGGGCCTCGAGGCCAGAGCGTGAGGCTGAAGCAAAAAAAGCCAAGGCGCTCCTGGGCTGCATCCATAGGAATGCAGTGCCTGGGGAAGTCATGATATCGTATAGTCCACTGAAAGGGATCTAGGAGCCTTAATAGACCATGAACGTGAGCCGAGAGTGTAAACCTGCAGCAGAAAAGTCCAATGCGATCCTAGGCTGCATCCATAGGAATATCTTGGCTGGGGGGAGTCATTGAAAGGGATCTAGCAGTCTTAATAGACCATGAAGAAGGTATTATTAATTATTATTATTATTATGAGCCAAGAGTGTGATGCTGCAGCGGAAAAGGCCAATGCAATCCTAGGCTGCATCCATAAGAATATAATGTCTGGGGGAGTCACTGAAAGGGATCTAGGAGTCTTAATAGACCATCAAGAAGATATTTATTATTATTATTATTATTATTATTATGAGTCAAGAGTGTGATGCTGCAGTGGAAAAGGCCAATGCAATCCTAGGCTGCATCCATAGGAAAACAGTGTCTAGGGAAGTCATTGAAATGGATCTAGGAGTCTTAATAGATCATCAAGAAGGTATTATTAGTAATTATTATTAGCCCAGAGTGTGATGCAGCAGCGGAAAAGGCCAATGCGATCCTAGGCTGCATCCATGAGAATATAATGTCTGGGGGAGTCATTGAATTGAAAGGGATTTGGGAGTCTTAATAGACCATCAAGAAGGTATTATTATTTATTATTATGATCCGATAGTGTGATGCTGCAACAGAAAAGGCCAATGCGATCCTAGGCTGCATCCATGAGAATATGATGTCTGGGGGAGTCAGTGAAAGGGATTTAGGAGTCTTAATAGACCATGAAGAAGGTATTATTATTATTGAGCCAAGAGTGTGATGCTGCAGTGGAAAAGGCCAATGCAATCCTAGGCTGCATCCATAAGAATATGTCTGGGGGAGTCATTGAAAGGGATTTAGGAGTCTTAATAGACCCTGAAGAAGGTATTATTAGTTATTATTATTATTATGAGCCAAGAGTGTGATGCTGCAGCGGAAAAGGCCAATGCAATCCTAGGCTGCATCCATAGGAAAACAGTGTCTAGGGAAGTCATTGAAATGGATCTAAAAGTCTTAATAGACCATCAAGAAGGTATTATTAGTAATTATTATTATGAGCCCAGAGTGTGATGCTGCAGCGGAAAAGGTCAATGCGATCCTAGGCTGCATCCATGAGAATATAATGTCTGGGGGAGTCATTGAAAGGGATTTAGGAGTCTTAATAGACCATCAAGAAGGTATTATTAATTATTATTATTATTATGAGCCAAGAGTGTGATGCTGCAGCGGAAAAGGCCAATGCAATCCTAGGCTGCATCCATAAGAATATGTCTGGGGGAGTCATTGAAAGGGATTTAGGAGTCTTAATAGACCATGAAGAAGGTATTATTAATTATTATTATTATGAGCCCAGAGTGTGATGCTGCAGCGGAAAAGGCCAATGCAATCCTAGGCTGCATCCATAAGAAAACAGTGTCTAGGGAAGTTATTGAAATGGATCTAAAAGTCTTAATAGACCATCAAGAAGGTATTATTAGTAATTATTATTATGAGCCCAGAGTGTGATGCTGCAGCGGAAAAGGCCAATGCGATCCTAGGCTGCATCCATGAGATTCTAATGTCTGGGGGAGTCATTGAAAGGGATTTAGGAGTCTTAATAGACCATCAAGAAGGTATTATTATTAATTATTATTATTATTATTATTATTATGAGCCAAGAGTGTGATGCTGCAGTGGAAAAGGCCAATGCAATCCTAGGCTGCATCCATAGGAAAACAGTGTCTAGGGAAGTCATTGAAATGGATCTAGGAGTCTTAAAAGACCATCAAGAAGGTATTATTAGTAATTATTATGAGCCCAGAGTGTGATGCTGCATCGGAAAAGGCCAATGCAATCCTAGGCTGCATCCATAGGAATACACTGTCTGGGGGAGTCACTGAATGGGATCTAGGAGTCTTAATAGACCATGGAACAATGTCTAGGAGTCTTAATAGACTGTGAACAATGTATTATTATTATGATGATCCGAGAGTGTGATGCTGCAACAGAAAAGGCCAATGCGATCCTAGGCTGCATCCATGGGAATACAGTGTCTGAGGAGGTCGTTATATTTATCCTATAGTCCAGGGCTGCCCAGGACGTCGATCGCGATCGACCAGTTGATCCCGGGACCGAAGGAAATCGATCACAGCAGGATAGGGCGAGTCTCAGAGGGGGGCGGAGCCAGGCCGTGCCAAGTCCCGCTTCCTCCCCTGGCTTCGGCACTCCCAGCAGCTGCTCCAGCCATGAGGGCAGGGCCAAGCCAGCCTTGTGCTAGCTATGCCACCACTGGCTTGGCGCTGCCATCCTCAAGCCTGGAGAAGCTGCTGGGCTTCAGCTCCAGCAGCTCCAAAGCCAGAGTGCTATGCCACCACTGGGGCGGGGCTTGGGCGCTCCAATGACCTGGAACCCGGCCCCCCTGTGGCTTCAGCTCTACCAGCAGCTTCTCCAGGCTTGAGGATGGCAGGGCCAAGCCAGCCTTGTGCTAGCTATGCCACCACTGGCTTGGCACTGCCATCCTCAAGCCTGGAGAAGCTGCTGGGCGCTCCAAAGCCAGAGGGAGGGAGGGGCTTGAACGACCTGGCCCCGCCCCTCTGGCTTCAGCTCTACCTGCAGCTTCTCCAGGCTTGAGGATGGCAGGGCCAAGCCAGCCTTGTGCTAGCTATGCCACCACTGGCTTGGCACTGCCATTCCCAAGGCTGGAGAAGCTGCTGGCGCCCAAAGCCAGAGGGGAGGGAGCGGGGCTTGGAACGACCTGGCCCCCGCCCCCTGTGGCTTCAGCTCTACCAGCAGCTTCTCCAGGCTTGAGGATGGCAGGGCCAAGCCAGCCTTGTGCTAGCTATGCCACCACTGGCTTGGCACTGCCATCCTCAAGCCTGGAGAAGCTGCTGGGCGCTCCAAAGCCAGAGGGGAGGGGGCGGGGCTTGGAACGACCTGGCCCCGCCCCCCTGTGGCTTCAGCTCTACCAGCAGCTTCTCCAGGCTTGAGGATGGCAGGGCCAAGCCAGCCTTGTGCTAGCTATGCCACCACTGGCTTGGCACTGCCATCCTCAAGCCTGGTGAAGCTGCTGGGAGCCCAAGGCCAGAGGGAGGGAGCGGGGCTTGGAACGACCTGGCCCCGCCCCCCTGTGGCTTCAGCTCTACCAGCAGCTTCTCCAGGCTTGAGGATGGCAGGGCCAAGCCAGCCTTGTGCTAGCTATGCCACCACTGGCTTGGCACTGCCATCCTCAAGCTTGGAGAAGCTGCTGGGAGCTCCAAGGCCAAAAGGGAGGGGGAGGGGCTTGGCACAGCCTGGCTCCGCCCCCCTCTGGCTTCCGCTCTTCCAGCAGCTTCTCCAGGCTTGAGGAGGGCAGGGCCAAGCCAGCCTTGTGCTAGCTATGCCACAAATGGCTTGGCACTGCCCTCCTCAAGCCTGGAGAAGCTGCTGGGAAATCCAAAGCCAGAAGGAAGGGGCGGGGCTTGGCACAACCTTGCACCGCCCCCCTGTGGCTTCCGCTCTACCAGCAGCTTCTCCAGGCTTGAGGATAGTAGTGCCAAGCCAGCCTTGTGCTAGATATGTCACCACTGGCTTGGCATTGCCATCCTCAAGCCTGGAGAGCTAAAGCCAAAGGGGGCGGAGCCAGGCCACACCAAGCACCACCCCCACCCCCTGCTCTGCCCTGCTTCTCTCACGGTAGATCGTTCTGACTTGGTTTTATTATAAGTAGCTCGCATGCTGAAATATGTGGGCACCCCTGTATTATATAGTCTACTGAAAAGAGTCT
This sequence comes from Anolis apletophallus, assembly GCA_030556195.1. Taxonomy (NCBI): domain Eukaryota; kingdom Metazoa; phylum Chordata; class Lepidosauria; order Squamata; family Anolidae; genus Anolis; species Anolis apletophallus. The sequence continues at coordinate 5,763 of JARBWK010003094.1, read as the reverse complement.
AGGAGCCTTAGAGGGCCATGTACATGAGCCAAGAGTGTGATGCTGCATCAAGAAAGGCCAATGCCATCCTAGGCTGCATCCATAGGAATGGGATGACCAAGGAAGTCATTATATATTAGTCCACTGAAAGGGATCTAGGAGCCTTAGATGAGCATGAAGTGCGGTGCTGCAGCAGAAAAGGCCAATGCAATCCTGGGCTATATCAATAGGAATATAGTGTCTGGGGGGAGTCGTTATATTATACAGTCCATTGAAAGGGATCTAGGAGCCTTAATGGAGCATGAGCATGAGCCAAGAGTGTGGTGCTGCAGCAAGAAAGGCCAATGCGATCCTAGGCTGCAATCATAGGAATATAATGTCTGGGGGAGTCATTGAAAGGGATCTAGGAGTCTTAATAGACCACGAAGAAGGTAATAACAATACAAATTAATATCTTCTTCAAGGTCTAATAATAATAATATTTACTTTTATTTTTTATTATTATTATTATTATTTTATTCTTCTTCTTCATGGTCTATTGAGACTCCTAGATCCCTTTCAATGACTCCCCGAGACATAATAATAACTATTATTGTTATAACTACTACTACTATTATTATGAGCCAAGAGTGTGATGCTGCAGCGGAAAAAGCCAATGCGATCCTAGGCTGCATCTTCTTCATGGTCTATTGAGACTCCTAGATCCCTTTCAATGACTCCCCGAGACATAATAATAGCTATTATTATTACTACTATTGTTATAACTACTATTATTATTATGAGCCAAGAGTGTGATGTTGCTGCGGAAAAAGCCAATGCGATCCTAGGCTGCATCTTCTTCATGGTCTATTGAGACTCCTAGATCCCTTTCAATGACTCCCCAAGACATAATAATAATAACTATTATTATTACTAATATTGTTATAACTAGTATTATTATTATTGAGCCAAGAGTGTGATGCTGCAGTGGAAAAAGCCAATGCGATCCTAGGCTGCATCTTCTTCATGGTCTATTGAGACTCCTAGATCCCTTTCAATGACTCCCCGAGACATAATAATAATAATAACTATTATTACTACTATAGTTATAACTACTACTATTATTATTATGAGCCAAGAGTGTGATGCTGCAGTGGAAAAAGCCAATTCGATCCTAGGCTGCATCCATAGGAATATAATGGAGCATGAACATGAGGCAAGAGAGTGGCGCTGCAGCGGAAAACGCCAATTCGATCCTAGGCTGCATCCATAGGAATATAATGGAGCATGAACATGAGGCAAGAGAGAGGCGCTGCAGCGGAAAAGGCCAATTCGATCCTAAACTGCCTAGGGCCGCCTAGGAGTCTTTCCATAGGAGGGGAGGATGAATGATACCTGACTTAACAGCAGGTGAAATGGAGCTAGGAGACTTTGAAGACCCCAAAAGGAACATCAGCCGACGGCGTGATGCGGCAGCGAAAAAGGCCAATGCAATTCTAGGTTGTGTCAACAGAGAACGAGGCCGAGGGAAGGAATAGCCTTCCAAATCTATGACGCTAAGGAGGGAGGGAGTGGAGGGTGAGAGTCGTGAGGGGCCTGTTAAGGCAGCAAAGGGAACAAACCCGCCTCGAGGGGGCAAGCCGTGAGCGTCGAGCCCCCCGCAGCGGCCGCATCGACCCCGTTTGCTCCTCCGACCCAAACGCGGACCCTAAACTCGCTACGGACCCCTAAAAAAAGGGACGGGGAGGGCACTAAGCGGCACCACACGCACACACACGCACGCACGCCTACACGGTACAAAAAAAGTTAAGGCAACGGTCCTGTTTGGCTTTCTGAGGTTTCAAGTAGGTTGTGTCCGATCCAGCTTCTGATTAAAAAAAGCAGGGGAGGCCGAGACGCACGCGGCGTTCCCCCCGAAAATGGCATCTTTTGCACCTGAGGAGGAGGAGGACAAGAGGAGGGAGGGAAGCTAAGGCTACCTATGTATGTACACCACCCTCGCTCTCGAGGGGGGGCTTGTGCTCGAGTCGGGGCGGCCGGCCACCGTCCAAAGGAAGGAAGGAAGGAAGGAAAGAAAGAAGGGGCCGCCTAGGAGTCCTTCAGCATGCAGATGCGGGCGTAGATCTTGAGGGCCGGGCCCAGCTTGATGTTCATGGCGCTCATGAGGTGGTCCTCCTTCAGCAGCAGCAGCGCCTGCCCGTCAATCTCCTGGGCGCGGAACTCCTCCGCAATCTCCTGGCAGCCTATGGGACAAAGGAAAAGTAGTAAATATAGGTTGCTTACCTGTAACCGTAGTTCCCCGAGTGGTCACCTGTGAATTCGCACATTTGGTATTTCCTGCGCCTGCGCAGACAGTTCGGAATCTATTAAAAAGATATTATCACTTTAAATGGTAGCCCCGCCCACACTCCCTCGAGCATATATAGCCAGTGGGAGGGCTGCCACCTCAGATCCTTTTACTCCGCCGCAAAAAGCAGCTTGAAGGACTGAGGCATGACAACAGCGGGGAGGATGGGCGGGGATGCGAATTCACAGGTGACCACTCGGGAACTACGGTTACAGGTAAGCAACCTATATTTCCCATCGTGGTCCCTGTGAATCGCACATTTGGTAGTAGACTAGCGAGCTAATAATGCGGCTGGTGGGCGTCATGCCATCACCAAGAAAAGGACTGCACTGTTACAGGCTACACCTTACCGACAAGAAGTATCAAGCCTGCTATGCATGATGATGGTGAATAGAGTAGACCAAGCATCTAAGAGAGAGAGATTCCTAGCTGTCGCAACACGGCGCAAAAAAGGATCTGAGGTGGCAGCCCCTCCCACTGGCTATATATGCTCGAGGGGAGTGTGGGCGGGGCTACCATTTAAAGTGATAATATCTTTTTAATAGATTCCGAACTGTCTGCGCAGGCGCAGGAAATACCAAATGTGCGATTCACAGGGACCACGATGGGGAATTGAAGTTCTCCAAAAATGAAAAGAAGGACAAGAAACGCCAAAAATGGTTTCAAAAATCAAAATTCTTTGTTCAATATATCAGTTCATCAATTCAATACATCCATGTAAAGTTCAGTTCAGATGGAAACAATGTAATGGAAATCACAGCCGTAAATCTAAAGTGGAGTAAAGGGCCCCGAGTTGCGGATATATAGTATATGTCCAATCAAATCAATATTTCCAAAAAATCAATGAAGAAACAACCCAGGTTGGTCGACGGTCTAGCCGTTTCGCTTCGTCGGGACCCTGCGACCAAAACTCCAGAATCAAAGGTTTCCAAAAGATCCGGTTTAAATCTATTAGTAAAATAGCAATTGAACGTAAATACATCATACAATTCATGTAATATAATACAACATAATGCGTTCGAGAAAACATACAATAGGAAGGCTGAATCTACATACCAATAATAATTATGGAACATCATCAAGGTAAATACCATCATCATATATGACCGGTTAGGGAATGAGGGAGAGGCATACAGACTAAATACTTACAGAAGTGAAAGTCATTAAGATCAGTAATTACAACAGTACTTCACCGATAGTAAGTCGATCATTAAGACCTGATTGTCTCATGCTGGGCTTTCAGTGGCCTCCGTTCCTAGTTTGACGATCCAATAGGCTCCACGTTGAAGAAGTTTGGTTTTAATGTCTGTATAAGGAGTGGGTTTGATCCGTTCAAGAACCAGGACTTGGAAGTCTTCAAAATGATGTTCTTCTTTGAAGTGGCAGTATAATAGTGAATTTTCATTTTTTGTGCGAAAACGTGAGCGGTGTTCCAAAATTCTAGTCCGGAGTTCCCTACCGGTTACACCAATGTAAGCATATTTACACGGAGAATCACCTAACAAGTCCACATAATGGTATTAGAATTAAACTTCAAACCTGGGCCACTTGCGCCAGTAGAAATTTGATTTATTGCCTAAAATGTGCCTGCAATAGGCTTTACATTGGTGAAACCAGTAGGGAACTCCGGACTAGAATTTTACTTATAGATTTAAACCAGATCTTTTGGAAACCTTTGATTCTGGAGTTTTGGTCGCAGGGTCCCGACGAAGCCTTGACAGGCGAAACGGCTAGACCGTCGACCAACCTGGGTTGCTTCTTCATTGATTTTTGGAAATATTGATTTGATTGGACATATACTATATATCCGCAACTCGGGGCTCTTTACTCCACTTTAGATTTACGGCTGTGATTTCCATTACATTGTTTCCATCTGAACTGAACTTTACATGGATGTATTGAATTGATGAATTGATATATTGAACGAAGAATTTTGATTTTTGAAACCATTTTTGCCGTTTCTTGTCCTTCTTTTCAGCCTATGGGACAAAGGCAGGCAGCGAGGTCAGTCTCGAGCTAGGCTGTATCAACAAGAATACAGTGTTGACATCAAGTCTTATAGGTATGAATGAATGGGAAGTGCCTGGATTGGCCACATATGGATCTGGGAGTCTTAGTAGAACAGAAGCCAAGAGTGCTATGCGGCTGCTAATAAAGCCAATACGGTACTAGGCTGCATCTATAGCAGGATACTATTGGGATGGAGGGGAGGAGGAGTGGCACCTGACTTAATAATAGACAATAATAATAGAACCCAAGCTCAACACGAGCCAGGAGTGTGATGGGGACACTAGCCAAGGTGATTCTACGCTGCATCTACAGGAATATATAATATAATATACTATTAATAATAATATATTATAATTATATATTTATATTACATGTAATATTACTAATAATTTAATATTGTATATACATACAAGTATGTGCCACCCATCCTATATTTGTGCATTTCATTTTTATTGCCAAAACTAGCTGAGGACCTGGCGGTGCCCGAGTAATTTGAAGAAGGCACTGTGTGCCAAGGTTGGTTCCTATTAGATGTTTATGTGACGTGCAGTGGTCTCAGAAAGTGAGTGAAGGTACTTCAACTCCCATCGTCCGTGGTCCGTCCCACTCAAAACTGCACCAGGATGCAGAGTGGGTCATGGGTACGCTGTGTGCCAAGTTTGGGAGTGGTCTCTGATTTGTAAGGGTTGCAATGTTCTGTGGGGAATGAATTGGGTGAAGGTACTGCAAATCCCATCATTTGTGAGCCATCCTGCCGTGAACCGCACCAGGTTTCTAAAGTGGGCCATTGAGCCTCTGTGTGCCAAGTTTGGTCCTGATTCGTCGTTGGTGTGGGCCACAGTGCTCTAAGGAAGTGATTTAAAGTACTGCAAGTCCCATCATCCATGGTCCATCCTCCCTCAAACTGCACCAGGAGGTAGGGGGCATCTTGGGGGGTCTGTGTGCCAAGTTTGGTCTTGTTCTGTCATAGTTGGGGGGGTCTAGTCAGGAAAATCAAGTTGAGGAAGCCTAACAATATCCCAGGAGCTGAGGCCTTGTCAGGAAAGTCAAGTTGAGGAAGCCTTGCTGTCAATTTTTGGGCCTGGTCTGTGATTTATAGGGGCTACAGTGTTGTTTGGGAGTGAATGATGTGAAAGTATTGCAAATCCCATCATTCATGGCCCATCCTGCCCTAAAGCACACCAGGTTGTGAAGTGGGCCATTGTCAGTTTTGTCCTGATCCGTCATTGCTGTGGGTCACAGTGACTGACTTCCTGAGGCCTTTCCTTTTCCCTCTGTGTCACCTTAGAATGTTGGAATGTAGATGGCCTTTATGCAAATACTCTCAGTGGCAGCAATCCCCCTCTGTCTGGTGCCTTAGAATGTTGGAGTTCTGAGGCTGGCCAATCAGAGTCCTTTTGCAAATAATCCCACAGTGGCAACCAATCGGCACGCTGCCACATATTCCT
>JARBWK010003093.1:0-13284 GCA_030556195.1 Anolis apletophallus | reverse complement strand
CTTATACACTGGGGCTTTAATGCAGACAGCCCCATTTTTCTGGCACCTGCAGAATTCGGGAAATGTGTGTAAACAGCAGTTTCAAGGCACATCTCCATAATATCTGAGGCCAATACAAATGAATGTTTGTGGTGCATTTTCTTGCTAAAATTAATCCTAGAGGGAAGGAAACTTGAATTTCTTACGTTTTTCATAGCGAATTAATTTGACATAGCAGATTCCCATCGAAGGGAGAGGTTCACATTGACCAGGAGGAGACCCAGGGTCGTCACCACCAGTGCCAACTTCTCGACATTTCAAGGCATCTGCATCAAAAGAATAGTCGTGGTTAGCAATTAAATACTGGAACGTAATGTAAGGATGACAGAGAGAGAGAGTTAAAACTTGCACACTTTTTACTATTTTATCTGAAAGCAGAAAACTTATTTCAAAAGATTTTTGTAGATTGTTTGAGTAGACTGGGTTTTGTAGAATTGCAGAACTGCCTGTTTTGTTCTTTCTGCTATTTTTAACATGTGTTTTTCACAAAATATGTTTATTGATATAAAATTGATAAAATAAAGCTACATATAAGGTAGACTACAAACAATAAAAGGGAAGTAATAAAACACAACACATGCATATATTCCTGAACTACAACTGACTGACTGACTGACTGACTGGCTGACTTTATTATTTCTGAGTCGCCCTCCACGTTCGTGCTCCGGGCGACTTACACACAACAAATTCCACAATTAAAATAGAGTATTTAAAACTAGATTAAAATATTCAGTGGTTAAATGCAGGGGCCAGGCTCGGTCTTTGAGTTCCTGGTTCTGCATTAGCCATGGGCTTTCCTAAATAGCCAGGTCTTCAGAGCGGTCAGGAACTGGGGCCGGTCGAGGGAGGCTCTGGTCCAGTGGCATCGAGTTCCAAAGAACGGGGCCACAACGGAGAATGATCTCCGTATCGTGGTCTCCAGGTGGACCTCTTTCAAGCCTGGTACTTGAAGAAGGTTCTTGTTTGCTGTCCGCGGGGTCCTTGAGCAAGCAGGCATCAACAATCGGTCTTTTAGGTATTTTGGGCCCCGGCCCGTGGGGCTTTGAAAGCCAAGGTCAAGGTCTTGTGTAAGGCTCTATACTCAACGGGCAGCCAGTGCAGGCGCTGCAGAGATGGTGTAATGTGGCATCTCATCGATGTTCCTGTGAGAAGCCTGGTGGCTGCATTCTGCACCATCTGGAGCCTGCGGGTTAGTGACCGGGGTAGACCTACATACAAAGCGTTACAGTAATCCAGCCTTGATGTAACCGTGGCATGGATTACTGTAGCTAGCGCTTCCATCGGAAGATAGGGCGCCAATTGTCTCGCTTGGCGCAGGTGGAAGAAGGCCCTTTTGCTCGTGGAGGCAACCTGGGCCTCCATCGACAATTTGGAGTCCAGGATAACACCAAGGCTCTTTACTGAGGGGGACGGAATCAGCGGTTCCCCTTCAAAGGGGGGCAGCGAGAAAGGTGGTTCTGGGCGGCCCGGCCATAAGATCTCCGTCTTTGATGGATTTATTTTAAGTTTGTGGGCGCGGAGCCATTTTGTCACTGCTTCTAGGCCTCGAGTGAAGTTTTCGGGCACCGAAGTTGCGCCAGGCTCCAGTTTCAGTAGGAGCTGGGTGTCATCGGCATATTGGTGGCACTCTAGGCCGAAGCTCCGGGCTATACCAGCCAACGGCCGAACATAGATGTTAAACAACGTTGGCGATAATATGGCGCCTTGGCGCACTCGAGGAGAGATTTCCTAGATGTTTGGCCTAGCCATTCAACTCGCTGACTACGTCCGCGCAGGAAGGAGCTAAGCCAAGCTAAAGCTGTTCCTTGTATCCCTATGGCGGCAAGTTGTCGTATCAGCAGATCATGGTCCACCGTGTCGAATGTGACGGTAAGGTTCAGCAACTGAACTGGATCCTCCGGTGGCGCCGTGGGGTAAACTGTTGAGCTACAGAACTTATTTTTATTTATTTATTTATTATTCACTCTTATATACTGCTCCTTCCAGAAGGCTCGGGGCGGTTTACATGGTACACATACAATATTACAGGAACAGTTTAATACATCATACGAAAGCATAAAACATAAAAGCAAGAAAGAATAAAATACAACTATCCCGAAGAAAGCATCTACAGTAATCGCGAATTAACGCTGAACTTATGTCAGATTTCATGGGCCGGTGAGGTTAAAAGCTTGTTTGAACAAGAAAGTCTTACAAGCTCTCCGAAATGGGGCTAAGTCGGTGATAGCGCGAACCTCATCCGGCATAGAGTTCCAGAGGGAAGGTGCAGCCGCGTAGAAGGCTCTTGATCTCCTTGATGATAACCTACAGGAGTGGATCGACGGGACGGCTAGAAGATTTTGTTCTTAAGAGCGTAGTGATCTCGGGGGAACATATGGGGTGAGACGGTCCCTCAGGTACACTGGCCCTAAGCCATACAAGGCCTTAAAGGTCAACACCAGCACCTTGAAAACAATCCAGTGCTCTATTGGTAGCCAGTGCAGTTTTATTTATTTATTTATTATTCGATTTTATATTCCGCTCCTCCCTGCAGGCTCGGGGCGGATCACAACAATCATTAAAACATACAATAAAACATGCAATAAAACGTCAGATAAAACATAAAACATCAGATAAAACATAATACATGGCAAAATGCCAGTGGGTTACAATTCAAGGACAGGCGGCGACACGCCGTCCACATTCAAGTTTAGCCAAACGCCAGCCTAAAGAGGGCCGTCTTACAGGCCCTTCGGAAAGGGACAAGTTCTTGAATCGCCCGGACATGGCTAGGAAGTGAGTTCCAGATCGCAGGAGCCGCGGCAGAGAAGGCCCGTTGTCTCGTGCTGGACAAATGGCAGGAACGGGATGATGGTACAACCAACAAATTCTGCTCTTCCGAGCGCAGTGATCTCGGGGGAACATACGGGGTAAGTGGTAAGGCTGCAAGATGGGTGTTATATGCTCTCGGACTGACGCTCCTGCCAGAAGTCGAGCAGCAGCATTCTGCACTAGCTTGAGTTTCTGGATTGTTGCCAAGGGAAGGCCTATGTAGAGGGCGTTACAGTAGTCCAGCCTCAAGATGACCGTCGCCTGGATCACTGTAGCCAGGTCACCCCTGGACAAGTAGGGAGCCAGCCGCCTAGCCTGCCGCAGATGGTAAAATGCGGTCTTGCATACCATGGAGATTTGTGTCTCCATCGATAGCAATGGGTCCAAATGGACCCCCAAGCTCTTTACGGAGGATGACGGGCTTAATCAAAAGGTCACAGGTTCAAATCAAGGGAGTGGCATGAGCTCCCGCTGTTAGCCCCAGCTCCTGACAACCTATCCGTTCAAGAACATGCAAATGTGAGTAGATCAATAGATACCGCTCCCTCCGGCAGGAAGGTAAAGGCGCTCTATGCAGTCATGCTGGCCACATGACCTTGGAGAACAATATTTATTTATTTATTTATTATTTCGATTTGTATACCGCCCTTTCCATACAGGCTCAGGGTGGTTTACAGTATATCAAAACATACAATCATTAAAACAGATAAAACAATAAAAGTATCGCTAAGCAGTATTATTTTAGCGCCCTAGGGAGGTGACTAAGAATTAAATGCCTGCCAGAAGAGAGCTGTCTTACAAGCCTTACGAAACGCAAACAAGTCCTTGGTCATTCGAACCTCAGTTGGTAGGGCGTTCCATAAGCTCGGGGCCACAAAAGAGGGCTCTCTGCCTGGTGGAGGACAGACGAATCGATCTTATAGGGGGGACCCTTAGCAGGTTTTGATCTTCTGATCGGAGGGATCTCTGGGGAACATATGGGATTAGACGGTCCCTCAAGTACACTGGCCCCAACCCATATAAGGCCGGCTCACAATGCTGGCTCTTCGGCTTAGAAATGGAGATGAGCACCAACCCGCAGAGTTGGACACTCTGGGGAAAACCTTTACCTTACCTTTTTACAACTGAACTACAACTACATAAACAGACTAACATCTCCATAAACAATCTACCTGTATTTACTCACTCTCATCGGTTGTAATGTGCACCTCAATTTTGAGGTGTGCATTAGAAAAAAATTTGATTTCCCAGAGAAGCTAAAAGAAGTGGCATCTACCTTGTCCAATACTTTTCTCTCTTTTTTATTATAAAGGTTGTTTCCAGATGTTTCAAGGTTAAATAAAATAGCTAAGTGGGGGGATTCTGGAACTAACAGTCTCCCCTCAAAAAAAACACCTTTTCCAAGCCTCTCCCTCCCTCTCTCCCTCTCTCCCCCTCTCTCCCTCCCCCCTCCCCTCCTCCCTCCCTCTCTCTCCCTCTCCTCCCTCCCTCTCTCTCCCTCTCCCTCTCTCCCCTCTCCCTCTCTCTCCCTCTCTCCCTCTCTCTCCCTCTCCCTCCCTCCTCCCTCCCTCCCCTCCCTCTCGCTCCTTCTCTCTCCTCCCTCCCTCTCTCCCTCCCTCTCTCCTCTCCCTCCTCCCTCCTCCCTCCCTCTCTCTCCCTCTCCCTCTCTCCCTCTCCTCCCTCTCACCCCTCTCTCCCTCCCTCCCTCCCTCTCCCTCTCCCTCCTCTCTCCCTCTCCCTCCCTCTCTCTCTCCCTCTCCCTCCCTCTCCCTCCCCTCTCCTCCTCTCCTCTCTCCCTCCCCTCTCCCTCCTCTCCCTCCCTTTCCCTCCCTCTCTCCCCTCCCTCTCCCCTCCCCCTCTCTCTCCCTCTCCCTCTCCCTCCCCTCCCTCTCCCCCCTCTCCCCCCTCTCACTCCTCTCTCTCCCTCTCTCCTCTCCCTCTCCTCTCCCTCTCCCTCTCCCTCTCCCTCCTCTCCCTCTCTCTCCTCCCTCCCTCTCCTCCCTCCCTCTCCTCCCTCCTCTCTCCCTCTCTCCCCCCCTCTCTGTGCCATTTTGCCACCTGCTTGATACAGGATTTTGGGAATTGTCCAAATAAGTTCTTTTTTCCAACCATTTTTTATTGGCTGGAAAGCAAGGGAGTCCTTTCTTCTTCGCCTCTCAACTGGGAGACTAAGAAAGCGGCTTAATAAATAACTAATAGCCTCTGTCCTTTGTGGCTTTCTTGCCACTATTTCCTAGCCTTCTGATAAAATGATATTATGTACCATACCTTTTTATCAAAACTCCCCTTTTCACCGCAAGTGAAAGGGAACTTACCTCCAAATGGGATGCAGTGGAAAACAGAAGTGAGTAGAAGCAGGAGTTAAACCAGAAGGGTCAACTTGGCTTGAGCAAGATTCTCTTTATTACAGAAGAGCTCAAAGTAGCAGAGAAAGGAAGGCTGATCTCTTCTCCTCGAAGCAGGGTGAACAAGCGGCTTCCTTTTATTGTCTACACCAGTGTTTTTCAACCTTTTTTGAGCCATGGCACACTTTTTACATTTACAAAATCCTGGGGCACACCACCAACCAAGATGACACAAAACGACACTCTAACATGGTCATACATATAGTTAATATGTTTTTAAATGTATTTATACACTCAGTGTGAAACCCGGGCCTGTTTCGATGAACACAACATGGATATCCTGGCAGGAATGGCAGAAAGACACAAACTTCCCACACAGAACTCCCATAACCAAGAGAAAATACTATAAGAGTTTGGTGGGCATTGACCTTGGGTTTTGGAGCTGTAGTTCACCTATATCCAGAGAGCACCGTGGACTCAAACAATGTTGGATCAGGGCCAAACTTGGCATGAATACTCAATATGCCAAATGTGAGGACAGATGGAGTTTGGGGAAAATAGGCCTTGACATTTGGGAGTTACAGTTTCTGGGATTTATAGTTAACACACAATCAAAGAGCATCCTAAACTCTTGCAACAATGGAATTGAACCAAACTTGGCATATTGAACTCTCATTACCAACAGAAAGTACTGAAAGGGTTTGCTTGGGAATTGACCTTGAGTTTGGAAGTTGTAGTTCACCTACACCCAGAGAGCACTGTGGACTCAAACAATGTTATGTTATGTTGTGGTTTGTTTTCTATCCAGAATCACAATGTTGGAAGGAGGCTCACCACTTTAAGGTCCCTAAAACAGGCATGGGAAAACTTTGGCCCTTTGGGTGTTTTGGACTTCAACTCCCACCATTCCTAACAGCCTGAGGCCCTTTCCTGCTTAAATGGCTGAGGGGAAAAAAAGAAAAGGGCCGAGGCTGCAAGGAATGGTGGGAGTTGGAGTCCAAAACACTTGAAAGGTCCAAGTGTGCCCATGCCAGCTTTCGACAGAGACCTCTTCCTCCCCCTCCCCCTTCGCGCCCTTTCTTCCCCCTCCTGCCCAACATTTACTTTTTCTTCTACACTGCCACTTCTGCCGCTATTTTGATCCGAGGGGGCAGCGTGAGTGTGTTCAGGAGGGGAGGGGGGAGGGAGGAAGACGTGACCCATGCGGGCGCTACTGCACAGACTCGCCCCAGAGCTAAGTGAGGCAAAGTGAGCAGAGCGAGGCTGGGAAGAAGGGAGCCCGAGTGGAGAAGGAAAAGTGTTCAGCAGAAGGGGGAAGGAAGGGTATTGGAGGTTCCAATTTCCCACGGCACACCTGATGATCGCTCACGGCACACTGGTTGGGAAACACTGGTCTACGGTAAGCATATATGCATCCTCCTTGGATTCCATTCTGTGCCCATTACTTAAATGGTTTGAGATTCCATGAAGCCATCAAAAGTCAAATGCAATATGCGCTTTTTTATAGGACAAAGATTATTTTATATGAAAAAGGTATTGATCAGCACCACACCCAGATCCATATGTTCCAAGCTGAAAATCACGTCAAGGGCATGACACACCAAAAGCATCAGCTCAGAAACCAATTGGGATAGGTCCATGTTTGCCATGGATACTATGAACTCCTGAGCTGCACCTAAGAAACTGGCCTCCAGTGGTATGTTGAAGTTACCCAGAAGCAAAAGTCAAGGTGAGTTCAACAACACTTCCAAGTCCAGTTCTGTGACCTCAGTCCGCAGGGGGTCTATTAGGTAGCAGATGGACACTAGCAGAATCCCTAGTCTGTCCTGGTTTTCAGACTCAAGTACACATACTCAATGTGATTCATCTTCCTAGTAGGTAATGTATAGGCATGAGAAAAAAGTTATGAAAATGATTCATTTCGTAAGAAATTCATAAGAAATGCTACTTTCGAGTATTTCCGCACCTGGAACGCCAACCAGGAAGTGGACTTTCTTTTTCGAACTTCGGGGGCCAGGATTTTCTTAAGTGTCGTTATTAGGTCGTAAGGGGGGGGGCACCCTCCTTCTCTCTCACCACCCTCCCGCCTCCCTTGACAATAAGTATTATGGTGTAGCACAGCAGTTCTCATTTGTGCCTGGTGGGCAGGGGACAGGACCTGGGGTCCCATTAGCATTAGAACCAGCTGTGCTAGAACATGATTCAGAGGATGAGCTAGATGACTGGGGTGAAGGGCAGCTTTCCCCGCAAGGGCCTCTTTCGCCCACAGAGAGTTTGGCCTGGGAAGAAATGTGTTTTGGTCCCAGGGATGATTCAGATAACCAGGTGCAGTTAGATTCCGATTCGGGGAGCTATGAACATCCGGGAGGGAGATCTTCCCAGGAGCCTCCTGAGGAAGATATGGAAGAAGGCGCATGGGAAACGGCTAGGGAGGAAAGCTCTCAGGGAGATAGCAACACAGCTGCCGAGAGACAAGGTCGAACCTTTGATAGAAGACGGAACATCGAGTCTAGCAGGAGGGATTGGTCCCGGGCCCTATGAGACGGCCGAGGTCCGTCAGCAGGGATTGGAGATGAAGAAGCCTAGAGCGTCGGGGACCTCGGCCGAAGGATTAAGTATAGGATCCGTGGGAACGAATCCTCAGTTCTCCGGCCACGTCTAACTTGAATAGGCGTGAAGCGGAGTGGGACCACAAGCTAAGCCGTGGTCATCAAGCCTTGCCTTGCCTTGCCTTGTTTCCTGATCCGCATTGGTTGCGGAGCCTTGCCCTGTTTCCTGATCCGCATTGGTTGCGGAGCCTTGCCAAGCTTTTTGCCTATTTGCTACTATACCTGGAACTGTGATACTTCAAGCCTTTTGGACTATCTTATATTCTATTGGACAATATTCTTTGGAACTGTTTTTATATTCAATAAAGTAGTTAGCCTTCAGTACGTCTCCGTGTGTGTGTTTAAGGGGCCGGTAAGTCCGTGATCGTGACATATGGCAAGGCAAGCCCTAAACTCGCTCCTTCTTTCGGCTGGAAGCCTGGAAAAAATGTAAACAGAGAGGATTACTCAGAATGGATTTACTTCTGAGTAAACCTCTGTTTACATTTTTCCAGGCTTCCCTCTCTCCTGCCTGCCAGGATCTAAAGCATCAAAGAGTATTGGGGTGAGAAACCAACCTAATGTATAATAGAATGAATGCTACTGTAAGTGCCTAATATTATAAGTAATCCAACCGGTCATACCTACATTCCATGCACATGCAATAATACAGCAGTAATAACAATAACAAGAGGTAAAATTCAAACCGAAGTATTCTGACTGGTCTCTCCTCATGCGGTGCAAACGGGCTCTTCTCTTATTAGCCGGGAAATTAGCCGGGAAAAGCCAGCGTTTGCTGCTTGGGAGCACACACATACATATTCGGGGATTTGCTGCAGAATCCCAGGCTCATAGAGAAGATTCTGCAGCAAATCCCCCAAAGAATATGTATGTGTGTGCACCCAAGCAGAAAACGCTGGCTTTTCCCGGGCTCTGAAGAGCCCGTTTGCACCGCATGAGGAGGGACCAGTCTGAATACTTCGGTTTGAATTTTACCTCTTCTTATACCCATTGTTATTTCTGCTGTATTATTGCATGTGCATGGAATGTAGGTATATGACCAGCCTGGGCAAACTTGGGCCCTCGCTCCCTCGGGATCGGGGTGAGCGAGAGGCAGCGAGGAGCGGGGGGCTCCTCCTCCTTTTCTTTTGCTGCTTCCAAGAATAGAATACCCCTCCTCCCTCCTTTGCTCCCTCCTTCCTATTTGGAGAGTCCCATCTAGAATTCAGTGTGATTTATTCAAGTTTTGGCCTACAACTCCCAGAAATCCCAGCCAATTTACCAGCTGTTAGGATTTCTGGGAGTTGTAGGCCAAACCATCTGGAATGCGCATGCGCTGGCATACGAACTACTAACAAATTTCGTTAGTAATTAAGGTACATTTTAGAAATTTTTGGAATTTTCTTTGTAAGTCTTCCTATTACTAATCAAAAAAATCCCCCCATTAGATTTTCGATTTCCTATTTTTGGGTTCTAAACCAGGCCTAGTAATGTAGACAGGTTAAGATGGTTTTTATAGACCATAGCTACCCCCCCCATCCCCCCACCAATGTACACTTTCCCTTACCTGCCCACTGATGCAGTACCCAGCTGCGAGGGCCCAGGCCCAGGTTGGAGATTATCACCTCCCAGCCAAGTTTCAGTGAAGCATGCCAAGTCAGCCCCTTCACCCTTGAGGAGAACATAGATGTTATCTGTCTTATTTCCAACTGACCTGGCATTATTTAAGAGCAAGGTGAGCTTTGGTGGGTTGCCTGGTTCACTCTCCAAGTTCCTCAGGCTGGCAGAGCGACTGGAAGGTGGGATAGGTATTTATCACCTACCTTTCTTTCCTCTATGAGGCATGGGGCCCTGCCATCGCCATATCTCCCTCTACCCCACATAACTTGTATTGCCATCCCAGTTACTGTATACACTGAATTAAGAACAACAATACAGGAACAACCCAACAACCAAAAGCAAAAAAGGAAACAAAAAAAGACAAATTATAAGACATTAATGCAACAACACTTTACACACAGTCAATGGGTGTATTCCCAGTCAACCAGTCTGATTCCTGGCTAGTCCAGCAGCATCCTACTCTCACCAGGGGACTGCCTTGTAGCCAACTAGATAGTTCTGCAGTAAAATTAAGAGTTTTTGCCAGGAAAAGAAAGTAGATGTATGATATGGTCCTCACTTTACTTTTCTTATCATTTTCAGATTCTTCTCTGAAATCCCAGATATTTCTGCTCACTGTCAGAACATGTGATTACAAGCTCCAGGGTTTGACCCCTCTTGCATCCCATCCTTTTTCACACTTTGGAAACAGAAACTTACTTCCAGGTGTGAAGCAGAAGAAAGCAGAAATAGCAAAGAGGAGGATCTGAATCAGACCAGACATCTTGGATTGCGGTGGATTCTGTTCAAGAGGAAGAGATGCTGCTCTGTGCTCACTCCCAGAAGGGTGGAAGGGGAACCTCATTTTATACCCTCAAGAACATCGTGTTCAAGCTCCCTAATTGTTATTCTGTTCCTATTTTTAAACCACATTGGCAGTTTTTGGGAAGAGCTTGAAAACGTGGCTGTTCCAATGTGCCTACTCCAAAGTAAGTAACGCCCTGCTCCGATCAACCTTTGCAAAATGTCCCCAGAAGCACTTTAATCACCTGTTGGATGGTCTGCTCCACATTATTTTCTAAAAAACCCTCCTGTGTCACACATTCTACTTCTGTTCGCCCCCAGTGTTGTTTATTTTAAATTTTTTAATGATTGACATCTGGTCTAGCCATAATGCTTTTAAACTGTGT
Organism: Anolis apletophallus; assembly: GCA_030556195.1. NCBI lineage: Eukaryota > Metazoa > Chordata > Lepidosauria > Squamata > Anolidae > Anolis > Anolis apletophallus. Next base: position 2,712 of record JARBWK010003093.1, on the reverse strand, counting down.
TGTTGTTGTTTATTGATTATTGCAAGTTATAGTGATTGTATTGTAAGCCGCTTCGAGTACCCTTTGGGGAGAGGGAGGCGGCTAATAAATAAAGTTTATTATTATTATTGTTTTATTTGCTGTTGTATTATTTTACTATGTATTTTTGGGCTTGGCCTCATGTAAGCCGCCCCGAATCCCTTCTGGGAGATGGTGGCGGGGTATCAATAAAGTTTAATAATTTAATAATATTGTTTAATAATAATAATATTGACCTTTGGGTCAATAGAGCCTGCACCTTTCTATGATTCAAATCGTATATAATGCTATGATAAATAATTCAAAGTTCAAAGATACAAGGGACTGAGGTATATCCAACTTGTTTTATCACTTGCAAATAAGTAATATAGTATAGTAGTACTTTCTTACACTTTATATAATCATGTATAAAGACGCAACTACACAGAGTAAGTACTTCAGATAGACAAACAATCAATAAACGATACTCACGTAACCCCAACCCGCGGATAGTCCTCCCCCCTGTCCTCCCCCCGCCGACCAAGAGTTTACCTGGGACCGATCGTGGGACTTTCCCTCCAGTACCCTGGAGGTCGATCGAGAACCACCGGCCCCAAATACTGAAGAATGGTCAGCATGCCCCCGGGGATCCATCCCAGCTGCCGGGGATGGACTAGCTGCTGTGGAGGACGATGCCCCTACGGTGACTCCGGCCGCGGCTGAGTGCGACGACCTCCACCCAACCTATCCACTCTCCACTGAAGTCCCAGCTAAGGGCCCTGAGGACTTACTGCGGGCTGTTGGAGGCCCGCCGGCCCTGGTGGACGCGCAGATCGCCGAGCTCGACATCGAGGCTGTCTTGGCCCCCCTCCCCCGAGGTGCAGCCAGACGCCGCCGCCGTGTGGCGAAGAGTTGGGGGAGCATCCTGGAGGAAGCGAGGCCTAACATGGCGGACGTCCTGACGACGCCCATCTTCCCCATGTGCTTGACCCCAAGGAAGAAGCGGGACCCGGAAGCAGCAGGCAGCCGGATGCCCCGGAAGCCCCGTCCCCAGATGGCCCCTTTCCGGATGACGCCAGACCACCCCCGGAAGTCCCACCCTTGGAGGACCCTTTCCCGGATGACGCCGGACCATCCCACGTGCCAGGATCTGGAGAGGAAGAGGCAGCACCGGATGTGGTGCCCTGCCGGAAGTCTTAGAGGTCCCGCCCGGAGGACTCTTCCTCCACCGGTGGGCTGGGCAAGATGAGACGCAGCCGCCGGAGGAGGAGACGGCGCCGGACGCGAAGGGGAGGTGAATTCCCCAGTCTACGTACCGTGAGCCCCCGGACTGGACCCATCTCCTGTCGGAGAACCCAAGGAACCGGGACACTAGGGCCGGAGCTCTGGTTGGCTCACTGGTAGGTGGGCCCCAGAAGCAAGGACTCTAAGACCCGTAGGACGTTCCCATCCAGGACGTTTTGGAGCGCCGGCTACAGGTCGGCACAGCTCCATAGGACCCGCCAGACCATCGCGAAGGTCAACCTGGACACTGCGCAAACGGGTCGGGACCTTAAAGACGGACCCCCATGGGGGAGTCGTCGGCCCCTGCTCCCTGCCTGCGCCTCAGTGCCAGCGATTCTGCTGCCCCCTCCCCGCCTCCCTTCTTTTGATGGCGGGGTGGTGTTCCAGTGGCATCGCTGCTGATCTCTTCCCCTCCCCCCTCCCTTTCCCTATCCTTGTGTTTTTCCCCATGTCTTTTGTACTGTCCTGTTTGTGCTGCCAATGGGCACACAATCCTATGTAAACCATTTAGAGCCTTCGGGATGAAGCGGTATACAAATGTGAATTTAATAATAATAATAATAATATATGGTGGATACAATATCAAATCTGCTTCAAAGTCAAAAAGATATATAGTAGAACAAGTTCCAACTCGAAAATGATGCTAATGCGGAGAGAAAATAAAGTAATTGTAATCCTGGGCCCAATGGCCTCCAAGAAAAAATATATATATACTGTAATCCACGGCCCGTTGGCCAAAACCGCAGGCTTCCTTACTTAGGAAATGCAAACCATAGTGGCAGGGTCTCGGAGATTCACTGAATCGGATCCAATGATCAATAACGCTCCGTGTAGTAGAATTCACTGGGCTGTCCACCTACGGGTATATCAATATACGGCTACCGACCCGTTTTGAGTCCTTCTTTTTCAGGGTGGCCCCAAATCAGTTGAGACGCTAAGAAAGATAATTCTGTAATATAAACACACACTAAAATAGTATCCCTATATTTAGAGAGATAGCAACAAAGGGTAGGAGATAGGTATCTTACTTACCAATTTCCAAATAATAATCTCGCTTAATAGCAACGCTGATATCTCAGCTACAATATAAACCGCTCGAATGGCGACGACCGACAATCCGGTATAGAAACAAACTGAGAAGCTACTTAAGTACAAAAGCTACAGCGCAAGAGTAATTGCAATTCACATGTGGCGAGAACAAAAGGTGTACTTAAAGCAGAATGTCTGTCAAACTTAGAATTTCGTTTAGGCCGAACGGCTGTTCGCTTTTAATGCAGATTATCCATTTTCTTTCACACTTTAACAGAGAAGTTTGAATATCAGCATGTGGAGGTGAAGTGACATGTTCTAAGCCTACGAATTTAAAGTCTGGTTGAGCACGGTGTACAGTCTTGAAATGTTTATACAAGAACGTATCCTCATTTCCCGCCA
>JARBWK010003092.1:0-13288 GCA_030556195.1 Anolis apletophallus | reverse complement strand
TCCTGGCAGTCCTGGATGCTAAGGGACCAATTGGCTGTCAGCCGGCCGGCTCACCAGGTACCAGGCTTTACTCATCGACCAATGCGACCTCACCTTGACCACCACTAACTGCCTCAACCCAGCCACCCTGATGCCCATCGAGACCCGCGACGACGAAGACGAGCCCCATGACTGCATAGCCACCATTGAACAGACTTTCTCATCCAGGCCTGACCTAAAAGACCAGCCATTGGATCAAGCGGATCTGGAGTACTTTACTGATGGCAGCAGCAGCATCCACAATGGGCAGAGGAGGGCCGGCTACGCAGTGGTGACTCTGTGGGACATTGTAGAAGCAGAGCCCCTGCCGGTTGGCACCTCTGCTCAACGAGCTGAACTGATCGCTCTCACTCGGGCTCTAGAACTTGCCCTTGGAAAAACTGTAAACATCTATATGGACTCCCGTTTTGCCTTCAATGTCCTTCATGCCCACGGAGCCATCTGGAATGGTTGAGAAAAGGATTCCTGATCTTCCTGGGAGCCGTTTTTCTCCTTCTCCTGTTGGGCTGCTGCGGATCCTGTCTCCTCACCCTTTTCCAAAATTGCCTTCAACGGCTCCGGTCAAAGCCCTCCGAACAGATGGTCATGCTGCCACTGGACGGATACAACGTTGCGATAGAGGCATATCGCAGCTAAGAGGACCCCTCTTGCGCTGCGTTAAGCTTCTAAGGGAGGATTTGAGGTCGAATTTCGGAAACTCCCGCCGCAAAATCAGCAGTTTTCACCAATTTCACGCAGCAGAGCGTTCCTCGAGTGAACGGTCCCAAATTCCTGCACACAATCCTGTTCCCAGACTCAACACAGACCTGGACCCTTCCCCAAAGAAGATCCCTTCGGTTTTCCCAAAGTTTTTGCAATTTTCCCTATTTTTAATTTTTTTTCTTCTTCTCTCCCTCCCGCGGGCGTTTCAAATGTGCGAAGAGAAGCCGCTTTTCAAGCGGCAGCCGCGGTAGCTCTAGCAGTAGGGTGGGGGCCGCGGGAACCCAGGGGATCCCGGGTTTGAGACCCCGTTTGGGTGAAGGGAGGTCACTTTTTGCCCCAATGCCAACAGCACCTGGGCATGGGGATTTGGTGACTCCGGGCCTCACTGTTGGCGAGATATCTCTGTTTTTTTGGTTTTTTCATAAGGTTGCTTGGAATCAACTGGGGACTTATAATTGAACTGTCAAAAGCATAAAAGATCAATGAATTTTGCCTGGGGGCTGGGAATCCTATATACGTGTGTCTGAATTGACAGCTGGGAATGGAAATTATTGAAATGTTATATTCTATTGTAAGAAATGTCCCTTGCTATGATTGTACCCCGTTTTCTGTCTTCCACTATATGAGATTATAAGAATCACCTCAATAAGCCTCTCCCGACCTCTGTAAACCTTCCCTGCCCCATTATCCCTTAGAATAGATAAGGTTAGGTTTTGAAATGTCTGCCATGTTTGCTGAAAGGATGCATACCGCTTAGGTCTGAAGCCATCACACTATTGTTTTGTCACCATATTTCCTGTTTGCATGAAAAATAACTTAATTAGCCAGGCTCTTGTTTTGGGGATGGGGTCTTTTCCTGTCTTCACCCCTGGCTAAATCCTAAGGCTACCCAGGTCTCTGAGATTTCGACTGCCTGGATTAGCCATGGATACTGGACACAAAAGGTATCACAAGTCATCAGCTGGCCTTTGTTTGGTTTTGGAAGCCAAATATTGACCCACCATAGTACTTTTGTCACTACCGCGGTCTAAGTCAATCACCGCTTAGACCTTCCTTTCTTCCTGCCCCAGACGAGGAAGTAACTTGTGGACTTGGCAATTGCATTTCCTTCACACAAAGACTTTAAGCCAAATCAGATGCCCCGAGCAATCAGCTGGGAGGGCTCTCCTTTGTTTCCATTCAAAAATCTTTCCTGATGACAACTCGCCTCTGCCGGAATCCCATATATGGTGAGCGGTCGCCGATTGGCCAAAGCAAGCAGATGGAAAAGGGCGCGGATTGGTTCCCCGGAGCCGGCCTGCTTCCCGCCCATCAGCTGGTCTCAACATTCCAACCAATCAGCGCCGAGCCGGCCGTCAAGGGGCGGGCGGGAAATTTGAATGTTTGACAGTTCTGTACCCTTTAAAACCAATGTTTTGAATGAAAATGTATGCGTCTTTATGGCTCAGGGAATTTATGGTCGCATCCTACTCCGCTGAGCAGAATAAACAATGTCGGGGCTTCTACCTTGCATCGTGGTGAGCATAATTGGTCTCTGGGGGGGGGGGGAGGTAGGAGGACCTGAGTCGCTCCAGGCTTGCCAAGGTCTCACGGGCCCTCTTTTGGTCTCAGCCTCGCCGGGGATCGGCGGGGTTAGTCCAAACCGGTTCGACAACAATAGCCAAGAAAATTTTGTCTCTGCCTTTTTTCTGACCTTTTGTTCTAGTTTGTACTAACACATTTGCAGAACTGCCAAATAATAACACCAAAATCTGCTGCTGCTACTGAACGACCCTTCTTGTTTCCACAATTGCAATGACATTTGGAGTTCTGAAACATGCTCTATGTGGGGCTTTTTTTGAAGAAGGTTTGGGAATGCCACCCAGCCCAGAGACCACTTCCTCCCCTTTAATACCACTGCAATGCCCTTCCTGTGTTTGGATGTACCAATATTTCTCCAGAAAACATTGAGAAAGAAGTGATCACTTATCATCCGGACTGTGAAGAGGAAGCAAGTGAGCTCACTGATACAGTTCCTAAGCAATGTAGAGATGTGGGAGATATGAGAACATTCACACTGATACGAAGATTGTGATCTTTACAAGATATCATGGCCAGGAACACATCTATTTCCTTGGCTAAAGTACATTTGTATGTGAGATCTACGCAATTTGACTGGCCTCGTTTTTCACTCTAAAACCTGTAGCCACCAAGTTCTGCTATGCACCCATCTGGGAAAGCTGATCACTGGGAACACTTTTCCTTTAAGGGGAGAGTCCCTTGAAACAGTAGTCCTCAACCCCAGTCTTTGCTGAGGGAAGGACTGAAGAACAACATGCTGGGTTGGGTGCCCTGCTTGAAAACCACCCAACATCGTAGAAACGTGCTCACCTTTGTTGTTGGCCACCACTACCTTTGAAAAGGTAATGTGTGCCAGGAGGATGTTGAAGTGGGCATTTTTCTTCAAGGGAGCTGTCATTTAGAGCAATAGATACCAGGATAGAAGAGGTCTATCATTAATTTACAACTTTGGGACTACATCAGCAGAATATTCCTGTAAAAGACTCAATCTAATAATGCTCAAAATGTGGCCTATGGCAAGAGATAGTGTACATATGGAGAGTGGCAGATTTGCATGGGACCAGTCTGGTCACTTTGGGGCTTCTTTCTCGAGGGAAGAGGAAGAAGTGTGCTTTTGGAGTTTTAGATTTTGTGCAAGGAGTCAGGTTTTACCTTATGACATTTTGGAAGTTTTGGAACTGTGCGTTGGAAGGGCTGCAGGAAAGCTGTGTCTGGCCAAACAGGTGCTTCTCCAAGGAGGGGGGGGGGGGAGGATATAATAATATTTGGGTGCATGAGGATGAATGCATGTACATGTGTGTGAATGTTGAGTGAAAATGTAATTCCCCTTTGTCTGTTTGTTAGTCCAATATAACTGTAAGTTGTTGAATATCCAATATAGTTTCATAGAATCTATATGTCTGTATGTCTAAATGTTTGTCTGTATAGACAGACCTTCTCACACTGGAAATTGCAATAAAAAGTACCTATGCTTTAAAGTTATTGAAAAGTCATTCATGACATTTGCAACTGTGCAAAGTTATTGTGTTTTCCTCGGACTCAACTGAATTCCGGTTGAAACACAACAGATACAACCAAAGGACTTAAAATTAAAATGCTTAGAACCCTCAATATATTATGTAAGATGTGTTAAAGAAATAGAGATGAAGACCTGTCATAACTATGATAATATTGTAAGAGAACCCTGCATTGCTCAACAACATTCACCCTCTTTGTTTTCTCCCTCCGGTATACTAGATATTTGAAGAGATGCAACTAACCAATAATTAATCTGTTATCACCAATATTTTCTTTTTCCTTCCCTTGTCCCGCATCCCCTTCTATCCTTGTAAATATTTAAGAAACATTATTTGGAAAAAGAGAGAGAAATGAAGACCTGGTGGTTGTTTTTGTGGCTGCTGCTGAAAGAGTTCAAGGTCCATAGTGATCAACTGCCCTGAGTACATCTTCTAGACTCTGAGCCGTGGCTCTCTTGAGTGAAACCATTAATCTGTAATGCAGTCTCCCTCTTCCTCCACGACTCTGCAATTCCCCACCAAATACTGCCATATTTTCCAATGAGTTATACTGGTCCAGGATAAGTACAAAATGTGATACCTGCAGTTTACTCCCCTTGATGTCTAAGACCAATTTATTACTCTAAGGAGACCTGCACAACCTGCAGCCCTGCAACTATTTTGGCCTCCAACTCCCCGAATTCCTGGCCATTGCACAAACTAAGTAGATTTTCTGGCTGGGGGGCCGCCGCTTGTGCAGGTCTGCTCTAAGACCTATTTATTGATTATTTTAGTAGTATGTGTCTTGTTTCTGTAACTGACAATCCTGCCAGAAAGCTTCCAGTGACCCCTGGCCGAGAAGGACTCCATCACAGGTGGCCATATTTGTACCCTCTGGATTCAGGGATGAGTGCCAGCACAGCTAAAGGAGTTGTTGTCTTATGTCTGATACAACAGGTTGAATTTTTTATTTCATTATAGTTGTTAAGGTATAATTTCTTTTTATACGTTGGATTGTTAATTTTTGTTATTATGGGTGTGTTGTTGTTGTTTTCAGGCATTGAATGTTTGCCTTGTATGTTTGGAATCTGCCCTGAGTTCCTCTGTGAAGATAGGGTGGAATATAAATAAAGTTTTGTTATTATAATATTGTTGTTCTTTTGTAACTTCACTCTCTGAAGCAGAAGGATCTGCTTCCTTCCCCACCGTGTCCACTATCTCCCCTTACGATACTACTTTAGGGGGTGCCCTTCCTCAAAAGGAGGCATTGAGAAGAAGGTGACCCCCAAGTCTTCCCCTGTGACCACAAAGCGATAGTTTGGGCAGGGGCAGCTTTTCCTGTTTCCCATTTTTGGCTAAAGCTTATGAGACTTTCTAGTGCTATCTTTGTCCCCTTCCATCACAAGAGTAAGTCAAAATAATTATTTGTTTTATTTATTTTTATCCTACCTTGGCCCTGATATAGGGACTCAAAAGATTAAGTGAAGCTAAGGAACACGTGTATCTTCTAGGGGGAATCTGGAGCATGTGAGGTCATTCGACTCACCTGAACATATAACCCCAGCAGTTTCTTCATGGCTGCAATCATGTTCTCCCCATGGACTTGCTGGGCACTCGCTGAGGGCAGATTCGGTCCCTCCACATCTGACGTCATCGAGACCAATGGGGACACTTCCATTTCCAAATTGTGCTTCATGTGTTGCGGAAACTGCAGATCCACAGCCCAGCTGGCGGCAGACAACCATGGCGTCCTCAATGCCCCAACTATCGTCACAAACAGATGTCCACTGACCAGAAAGGAAGACTTCAACTCTTCCGCTGCAGAGATTTGGTCCTTTTGCCAGCCTGATCTCCATGTGGTCTGTTTCTGAGCTCATTACTACACATAGAGGAAACAGAATGGCAAAAAATGCTTTAGCAGGTGTCACCAGAAGAATTTCTTCCCTGGGTTATCATTTTTAAAGAGGGAGAAACACAGACAGGCACATTTTACCACGTGTGATGGTCTTGTAGAAAAGCAAAGAAATATTGGAAGGATATACATGAGATAATATTGAAGACAAGACTCCAGGTGAAACCAGAGTATTTTTAATTGGAAATAACAAACATATATGGGATAAAAATGAAGACATTTTTAAAAAATATTTTACTAATGCAGCAAGAATAACATACGTATGCAAAAAATTGGAAGGCCAAAAAAATCCCAACAAGACAAGAATGGTTGCTAAAGATTGCAGATATTATGAACATGGACAAGTGAACACATCATCTGAAGAATTACCAAGGTATCCCGAAAAAGAAAACAGATTGGACTCTATTTAAAGAATATTTGATAGAAGAATAAATGATAATTTTAATTTGAACTCACAAAATAGTTTTATACTAAAAACGGTATATATGTAGTGTGATAACTGAGCCTATAGAGAATGATTCAGCGTCTGACGTCAACCCAGCCTCAGCCGACAGTGATTTTAGTAATGATTCAGCGTCCGACATGGAGATGGTGAAGCAGCAAATTGGGGGTTATGGAACTCCAAGTGGCAAGTTACCTCTTACCAAACGGCGGCATGGACGTGCGGGCGCAGGGGTGAGGAATCACGCAACAACTTTACTGCTCAGATGAAGTCAAAGATTTATTGATTACACCAGCTGGTGGGGTTCACCCACAGAACGTGCTGTTAACGGGCAAATGGCCCGGATCATCTTTAATACAAAGCTTTTATACCCTTCATGGCGGCAGATTGATGGCCCGCCCTTCTTCACAAACAACATTGGCTGGTGCATCGTATCACAATTCATTAACCAATTAAACATAACATTTTCATTAGCATCACATCTTAATCCCCTCCTATTTGTTAGAACAATGCATAGTTCTATGGTAGTCTTTCTCACAGTACATTTATCAGCAGCCTGGGCTAGCATGTACCCAAACTTGCAACAGTTAGGCATTCTGCTCCTCCTTGCCAGCAATGGAGGGGGCAGAATCCCTCTGCTCATGCGCAGTTCTTATCCAATTGGCACTAAGGTAAACAAACCTCACGCCGTGTACTGTTGGACCAATCTGAGCCTACGTTATCTACGCTAGGCACGGGGTGTACTTTGGCAAATCATTGCTTAGGCTAGAAGCACCAATCACATTGCAGCATTTACGGAGCTAGTGCCTGCTTGATTCTTGGCACAGAAACCCACTTTTCTAAGCTCTACACGTATGCAGCATCTCCCTCTGACTGTACCTCTGTTGGAAAAGTACCAAAACTGCTTTAATGGGAGGGGCTGATACTGGGCTGAGTAGAAAATGAACTACACGTGGCTCAAGTGATGAGGGGTCTTTGCACCGTAAAAGAATCCGGCAAGGACTTAGGGAGGCTTCTGACAGTGAGGAAGAGTTGGACTGGACTTATGTAGAGGAAGTACAAAATGTATGTGAAGCACCAACGTCTTCAGACAGTTTTTTTGGATACAGTTCTGACAATGAATGGCCTGAAGAATGTGTGTGGGATAATGACTGGTCAACGCTCAGTATGGCCACAAGATGGCCCCAGTGGAGGGGAAGTCAGGAATCAACAGCTGGGGTTACTCAGGATAATGAGGACTCAGATTGAGGGTGTTGGCTAAATTGTTTGTAAGATATAAGGAGAGCGTTTGGCTCATTGATTTCGTGGCTGGGCAAGTTGTTGCTGGGAAAAAGTCTCTGCGTTTATTTTCTGATGCTGGTCTGGGTACTTTGTGATTAATACTACGTAAGTGGGGTGGGTTATTTTGCTGGGGTTCCTTGCTGCCAGAGCAGCCTGGAAGAAAGGGAATGGAGTGTTTTGTTTAATTGTATTGTCTTACTTATTTAGTTGCCTCGGCGCGGCTTGGGTTTTTGGAAGACCAAGTGAGTACTGATTGAAGAGGGTGTGCTGGTCTGTGACCGTAATAAAGTTTTGATGGATTGATTGACGAGGGTATTGTATTACAAAAGGAGGGGGTGTGGGGGTTGGCGGGCTGGGATTATGGAATGATTATTTCTTATATTAGCTCCTGAATGCTTCCTGTGTGGGTCCTCTTCCTGCTGCCGGACTTCCAGTCTCCTGCTTTGCTGCTGCTTTTCCTGACTGACAACTGATTTACGACCTCTGGACCGGCTTGACTAAAGTTTACGACTACGATTGCATTTGGAGTTTTTTGCAAGCATCCTCTGCTTTAGTTTAGATAGTGGGTTTTGAGGTGTCAATTGACGAAGATTTGAGTTTCTCTCCAGGACTGGAACTTTTATGTGTTAAACGGTGACTTTAAGCATGTATTCTGTTCTCCTTCTGTGCATTGCAGACACAGAAGGGCTGTAAATAAACTTTATTGCCTTTTATCTGACTTGGCTTTTTTTGAAGGGCATCTGATCGCGACATGTAAGTTTAAGTGAGAGTGGAAGCAAGGAAGAAGAAAGAAAAAGAAGGAAAAAACTTTATAACAGAATGAAAATGATTGGAAGTCAACATACCTTTTATCTTTTTAAAATTTTGCACCCCTTCCTTCCTTCTCCCCTCTTTCTTTTTATATATTTGAATCAAGGTCACCTAATGGGCGTTTAAAAATTCTACCATTCAATCCGCTTGCCTTTCCTTTGACCTCAGTCTTATCAGGTGTTTTATTTTGATTAATCATGTAAAACAGATAATAATAAAATTTACCTTTAAAAAGGCAGAAATATTGGTTCATTTGAAATTGCAGTTGCTGGATGTCAACAAGTTCCAATGAGTCCTGTCTTGTATGAAATGCCTTTGCTCTAACAATGTATTTATTAAAAATTCAGTCTTTCTAATGACTCAAGTTCTGCATGAAAAACAATAGCAATGACAATATTCTGTGTGGCTCCTTTAAGAGTTGAGAGGAAAAGGCGCCTCGGACAGCCCTCGAGGGAGGGGGGGTCCCAGAAACAGGTTCATTTATTTTGGGGTCCCCCTAGCACAGTGGTCCTCAACCTATGGGTCTCCAGGTGTTTTGGCTTACAACTCCTAGAAATTCCAGCCAGTTTACAAGCTGTTAGGATTTCTGGGAGTTGAAGGCCAAAACATCTGGGGACCCACATGTTGAGAACCACTGCACTAGCACAATCTCATTCCTAACACACACCTCTCACACACACTCACACCAGCCATGTAGCCGGGGGCTAAGGGGGCTTCAGCCCCTGAAATTCTCAGGGCGGTCCGCGAAAAGGCCTTACTGGTACATTATTTAAACTGTTATGTTTATTCATATCATGATCTGATCACTATGCTCATTATATCCCACATTAATGGGGTTATTGAGATAACAATACAAAAGGTTTGCTAGGGTAGACCCTCTTCCACCCAGTCTCAGCCCCGAACCAAACTCAGCCCCCCCGAATCAAAATCATGGAGACGGCCCTGACTCTCACCCAATGTTCTGTCTCCGCCCCAAGCGTTTCTTCTACTTCTGAATTGAAGCCAAAAGTCACGAAAACACTTGTGTGTACTTATCTATCTTCTCTTCTTCTGGATGGAGGGAAGTGGTTTTCCAGACCATCTCTCCACCTTCCAAAGGTTCTTTCTTATTTATTCACTTACTAGCTTGAGGACCCGGCGCTGCCTGGGTTATTTGAGAAAGGCATTTTGTGCCAAGGTTGGTCTTTTTCAGTTGTTTATGTGGCTTGCAGTGGTCTCGGGAAGTGAGGGAAGGTGCTGGGAGTCCCATCGCCCATGGTCCACCCTCCTCCTAACTGCACCAGATGTAGAGTGGGTCATGGGGGCTCTGTGTGCCAAATTTGGTCTTGCTCAGTTACTGGATGAGGGTTGCAGCAGTCTTGGGAAGCGAGTGGAGGTACTTCAAGTCCCATCATCCATGGTCCACCCTCCCCCGAACTGCACCAGGATGTAGAATGAGTCATGGGGTTTTTGTGTGCCAAGGATGGTTACTGTCAATTCAGGCCATACACAATGTCCCATAAACTGAGGCCTAGTCAGGAAAATCAAGTTAATGGAGCCTTACTGTCAATTCAGGCCATACACAATGTCCCATAAACTGAGGCCTAGTCGGAAAAATCAAGTTAATGGAGCCTTACCGTTAAAGCAGAGTTGATGCTTTTAGCAGAAGTACAGTCAGAGGAGAGTGATGCACAAGCACAGGCCTTAGAATAGTGGGCTTCCGTGTCAGAAATCATGCTGGCAGCCAAGCCGTGAATAATGTACTCTGATTGGTACATAAGGCACAGGCAGTGATTTGCTAAAGTACACCATGTGCCTTCCTTGATAACAATAGCCATGATTGGCCTAGCTAGTACCCGGCGTGGGTTTGTTTACATTGTAACTGATTGGTAGGAACCGCGCATGGGCAAATGAGACCGACCCTCCTTGTTGGCTCAAAGGGACGGGACAGAAATGTTGCAGATTTGGGAACATGCTGCCCATACGGCAGATAACATACTGTGGGAAATGAGAATAATGCTTCGCCACACCGTTTAGCAAATAGGAGTGAGAATAGAATGTGATGCTATTGAATGCTATGTTTAATTGGATAATAAAACCAGTTCATGAATACCAGCCAATGATGATGATGAAGAAAGGTGGGACGAGGGAATCTGCCGCCATAGTGGGTATTTAAGGAATGGTTGAAGATTGTACGGGGCTCTTGCCCTGAAGCAGCGTGTTCTGTGGGCAGATCCCACCAGCTGGTGTTGTGCAATAAACTTGGCTTCCTTTGAACTGCAGTACAATTGTTGCGTTTTCTCGTACCTGCGCTCACACGTTTGCGCCGCCTGTTAAGTAAGAAGGTAATTGGCACCGGAGTTCTGGGACTCCTGATTTTGCTGCTACACCGTCAATGTTGGGCCTAGTCTGTGATTTGTAGGGGTGACAGTGTTTTTTGTGAAGTGCATTGGGTGAGGGTCCTGAACATTCCACTTCCAACGGAAAAAACTGTCAACTGGCTCACTGCCCAAACCAAGGTGGCGTCTCTTAAAGGGACATGTCCCTTGTATCTACACAGCATGATACATACAGTAAATGTGGATCTGTCTTGACACAGTATCACAGAAACTGAGGCCTAGTCAGGAAATCAAGTTTAGGAAGCCTTATTGTTATTTCAGTCCTTAAACAGTCTTCCAGTAATTTAATAATCTAGTTGAGGAAGTGTTACTATCAATTCATGCCATACACAGGATCCCATGATCGGTGTCCTAATCTGGAGTATCAAGTTAAGGAAGCCTTACTGTTAACTCAGTCCTTCCATAGCAGCCCAGCAACTGAGGCCTAGTCCGGAAAATAAAGTTGAGGAAGCCTTACTGTTAATTCAGTGAAGCCCTTTTAGGCCCTTTACGTAGTAACTGAGGCCTAGTCCAGAAAATGAAGTTGAGGAAGCCTTACTGTTAATTCAGGCAAGCCCTTTCAGGCCCTTTACGTAGTAACTGAGGCCTAGTCCAGAAAATAAAGTTGAGGAAGCCTTACTGTTAATTCAGGCAAGCTCTTTCAGGCCCTTTATGTAGTAACTGAGGCCTAGTCCAGAAAGTAAAGTTGAGGAAGCCTTACTGTTAATTCAGGCAAGCCCTTTCAGGCCCTTTACGTAGTAACTGAGGCCTAGTCCAGAAAATAAAGTTGAGGAAGCCTTACTGTTAATTCAGGCAAGCCCTTTCAGGCCCTTTATGTAGTAACTGAGGCCTAGTCCAGAAAGTAAAGTTGAGGAAGCCTTACTGTTAATTCAGGCAAGCCCTTTCAGGCCCTTTATGTAGTAACTGAGGCCTAGTCCAGAAAATGAAGTTGAGGAAGCCTTACTGTTAATTCAGGCAAGCCCTTTCAGGCCCCTTTACGTAGTAACTGAGGCCTAGTCCAGAAAATAAAGTTGAGGAAGCCTTACTGTTAATTCAGGCAAGCCCTTTCAGGCCCTTTATGTAGTAACTGAGGCCTAGTCCAGAAAGTAAAGTTGAGGAAGCCTTACTGTTAATTCAGGCAAGCCCTTTCAGGCCCTTTACGTAGTAACTGAGGCCTAGTCCAGAAAGTAAAGTTGAGGAAGCCTTACTGTTAATTCAGTCAAGCCCTTTCAGGCCCTTTATGTAGTAACTGAGGCCTAGTCCAGAAAATAAAGTTGAGGAAGCCTTACTGTTAATTCAGTCAGGCCCTTTATGTAGTAACTGAGGCCTAGTCTGGAAAATAAAGTTGAGGAAGCCTTACTGCTAATTCAGTCAGGCCCTTTATGTAGTAACTGAGGCCTAGTCCAGAAAATAAAGTTGAGGAAGCCTTACTGTTAATTCAGTCAGGCCCTTTATGTAGTAACTGAGGCCTAGTCCAGAAAATAAAGTTTAGGAAGCCTTACTGTTAATTCAGTCAGGCCCTTTATGTAGTAACTGAGGCCTAGTCCAGAAAATAAAGTTGAGGAAGCCTTACTGTTAATTCAGTCAGGCCCTTTATGTAGTAACTGAGGCCTAGTCCAGAAAATAAAGTTGAGGAAGCCTTACTGTTAATTCAGTCAGGCCCTTTATGTAGTAACTGAGGCCTAGTCCAGAAAATAAAGTTGAGGAAGCCTTACTGTTGTAGCAGCAAATCAGGAGTCCCAGAACTCCGGTGGCAATTACCTTCTTAGTTAACAGGCGGCGCGGACGTGCGAGCACAGGAACGAGAAAAACGCAACAATGTACTGCAGTTCAAATGAAGCCAAGTTTATTTGAACAAACACCAGCTGGTGGGTCTGCCCACAAAACACGCTGCTTCAGGGCAAGAACCCCGTACAATCTAAGATCATTCCTTAAATACCCCCTATGGCGGCAGATCCCCTTCGTCCCACCTTTCTTCTTTATCAACATCATTGGCTGGTGTTCCTGAACTTATTTCATTATCCAATTAAACATAGCATTTATTAGCATCACATTCTATTCTCACTCCTATTTGTTAAAACAATGTGGCGCAGCAATAATTCTCATTCCCAGGCTATGCTATCTGTAGCTACGGGCAGCCTGTTCCCGAATTTGCAACATTTCTAATGCCATCCCTTTGCCAGCAAGGAGGGACAGACTCATCTGCTCATGCGTGGTTACTAACCAATCCGTTATCATGTAAACAAACCCACGCCGGGAACTAGCTAGGCCAATCAAGGCTTGTGTTATCAGAGAAGGCACATGGTGTACTTTGGCAAATCACGGCCTGTGCCTTGTGTACCAATTAGATTACAGTATTCACGGCTTGGCTTCCTGCATGATTTCTGGCACGGAAGCCCGCTATTCTAAGACCTTTGCTTGTGCATCACTCTCCACTGACGGTACCTCTGCTAAAAGCATCAACTCTGCTTTATTCCTCGCTTTTTCTTGTAAGTAACTTTGGCCAAGAAGTCACTTACACAACATGCTTAGACCACTGAAGGGGTGGCCCAATTCACTTGCCAATCTCATTTTGCTCCTGTTTGCACACTTTTGACCGCTGCTGCTGATCTCCCCACTGCAAAGGCACAATATTTCAGAATTAACGGTAAACAACATAATATGATTGTTACAGAACAGAAAATCACAA
>JARBWK010003091.1:0-13291 GCA_030556195.1 Anolis apletophallus | reverse complement strand
ATTAACTCAAGTGCCCAGTTCTGAGTGAGACAAAGGTGGAAGACTCGGAAGACAAAGGTGATGATTTCAGACAATCAAGGGCTTGCCTGCCATTACAGAAGATTAATGAATGCACATCTACTAAGCCCCCTCTTCCACAGGAATGGCAGACTCTCAGTTTCAGGTTAAATGGAAAAACATTCTGTTCTTATTTTGTTGGTGAAGAGGTCCTGATAGTTATCTGGCTTAGGAAATGGCCGGAGGGATCTTGTCTATGGTCCCCTTTCCCAAAAGATTATGTACACTGTGTCACAGAGATGGTGCCTTCAAGTTACATTTTGATACATGTATTAGAAACAGTTTATACACTTTGTATAAGGAATGACACAGTACCAGTATATAAAAGATACGTTATACAAAATTGGCAAATTGATACATTTTATTAACAGATTTGAATTGATAGAGGTGCTGCTAGCTCACCAGAACCTCTGTGAACAACATCTTAATCTAAGCCATAGCTGAGGGATTGTCTAACCAGGAAATTCAGGCATTATCAGAAAGCTCAATTTTTCATTTACAAAGAGACTTTTTTATTTTAAAAAGATAGATTTTCAGAACTTTCTGCATTGGATTGACACAAAACTGTAAGTAAAAAAAGAATAACAAAAACGAAGACAATAAAGCTGAAAGCATCTCTGAAATGCTTTTATTTGATATATTCTGAATATATAAGACTATAATGAGCACTATGCTTTCAAAAGAGAAAAGGAAGTGAATTATCTACTTGAGTCCATAAATCCACAGGTACACTAAAAGTTCTACAAATGATTTCCATCAAACAATAGGGTTTTCTTTCCAATTGCTATTTTGCCTACAGAATAGAAACTTAATTTCCCCTACTCTATAAAGTGTATAAAATTATTTTGCTCTTTCTGTATATTATTTACTAGTCATTTCATGAGCTATTTGGGCTCCAGTAATTACATTTCTGCTGGTCATCATTATTTCAAGTACTGTTGGGCAAAAAAAAATAATCCAAAGATCTTAAGGATAGACTCAATTATTAGTATGGGTAAGTGCTGTTTGAATCTCCTACATTATTTTGAAGTAACATCTCAATAAAGGTGGAATAATGATAGTTGCAAAACTGCTCCCAACATATTGATAGAAATTCTTAATTACATGTCTGCCTTGATAGTTGTCCCTAGTAAACCACCAAAAGGGGTAGAGAATAAATTGTTTAAGAACTGACAATCTATAAAGTAAGCATAAACCTCCAGTGTGTAGTTTGATCCATCTAAAGGCCACAGAAGGTAAGCAGAAGTGGGAATTATATTCCTTTCCTTCAGCACTCACCAAGCCTAGTAATATAGAGCAGAGTATCGGGAATGCTTCATTCATAATAGTCATAGTAGTGAATACTGATGAAGCAATGAGAAACAATCATTAATACTTGTCTTCTTTCCTGAAACTTGATTGATCTTCCACTTTGCTATTTAATGTTCTAATCAAGTTGAAGGAGGTGCTTAACATAACTTTTAGGCATTAGTCATACAAAGAGTAGGATCGTCCGTATTTTATTGCTTTTAATTACCAAATGTACATTAGCCTTGAGATGGGATCTTGAAGTCTATACAGAATGTTGGGGCTTTTTTCACAAATATTTAAAGAAATGCGTAAAAAAATTCTATATGATTATTTCAGGTTCTCACTAGCATTCATGTGATTCCCTAGCATCAGTAAAATCAAATTGTGTTAATTCTACAGTATAGCCAAAGAGTACCCCAAGAGCATTAACAGTAATGCTTCCCATTTTTATCAGTGAAAGAAAGCTCTAGTGTTCCTTTAAAACTTTGTATAGAATTGTCATTGCTTGAATTAAAAAAATAATTTCAGCAATTTGGTTGATATCATCATGCTGAATCAATATCTATATGGACCAAGGGAACTACAAATGCTATTTAGTTCCATGGAGAGAACTCCTAAAAGTATTTTATGTGATATGGAACAATGTCCAAGACTCAGGTTTGAGTTAGGACAAGACTGCTATGATAGTAGTACTACTATTTCCAGTAGAGACCTCTTTTTTTATTTTACTCGGAGCTATGTCTTTGTTATTATTCTCCAGAATATATCTTTTTTACTGTTGGCTTCACACTGACAATTTCCCTATAGAGAAGTGGTTTTCAACCAGAGGGTTCCCAGGAGTTTTGGCCTACAACTCCCAGAATTCTCAGCCAATTTACCAGCTCTTGATTTCTTCGAGTTAAAGGCCAAAACATCTGGGGACCCACAGGTTGAGAATCATTGCTTTAGAGTATCTATCTGTGATTTCAGTTTTAAAGGACATATCAACTTTGATAAACTTTCATATCAGTTTTATCAATTAGACAACAAAAGATCTGCCTCGCTTGTCTTTAGAGGATACAAATAGAATACAGGGAGTTTCGAATTACATCTGACTAACAAACAACTCATATTTGAGAATGGGGTGAGACAACAGGAAATGAGAGAAATATACTCCAAGGAATGGAAATTCATATTTGGAAGAGTTATTGCAAGGAAATGGGGTCTCCACTGAAGCTTTATCACCCATCCTTGGTTCCACAAGTCAATTTTCAAAATCCAATTGTGGTGTCCCGTTATTCGCCAACTTTTACACCGTGGCAGGGCAGGCGATCCCACCGCTGCCCCACCAATTTATGGGAGACGTAGGCTATCCTTTCAATCCCACCACTCTTCCACTAATTTGTGGAGAAGCAAAGTTTACTGTTCACTTTCTTAAAACTATGGAGACTTGTGAAGATTTGTGGAGAGGCTATCAACGGGACAGGTTGGACCCAATATTAGAATCCCACCACTCTGTCCCTAATTCACTACATAACTCCTTGTCTTTAAACTGCTGCCCCATTTTGTGAGAGAGAACTAATCTGAAACCCTTTGTGAGGGAAGCTCTTTGTGAGGTAATGAACGTTTTCATGCGACAGAATAAACTTTTTGAAACGAGGCTTGACTTCAAATCAATGGCACACAGAGGTTTTTAGATGAAATATCAACTAATAGTTTATTCTGGTACAAAGCTTGGTTTGGTATAACTCTTCCGAGGAGGCACAACTTAAAAAGGTTACTAATTCTAGTTATGGCAAAACCAAAGTTACAATAGCCTAACTATTGTCATCAACCAGCTAGATTAGCTTTCACTCTCTCAATACATAGGCACACTGGCCTTCTTCAGACATTTTGTCTTTCTTTAGCCTTCAGGCTTTCTCTAAAGTAACTGATTCACAGGTTCAGTTAACCAAGACTGTATTCTCCCCAGCCTTAAACTAATCCTAACCCTGCTCTCTCTATAGAGCTGGTCAGACTTAACTACTCACTTTGAGCTCTTCCCTCTCTAAATTCTTAACTCTCTCTCTCTCTCTGAGCTCCTCACACACTGAGCTCCTAACCCTAACTGACTAGAATTCCCTCCTTGGTCTTGTCAGAAGCCTTTTGACTCCTCCCACTACAGCTTCAGAGCCAAGTTGCTATGACAACTTTTGCTCTCCCTGCAGAAATGTGCTCTTTAATATCAGCCCTCTCTCTCTCTCCTGTTCACTCTCTCCCAACATTACAATACATATTCATTTGAATAATACAATTAATCACTTCAACACACCAATCATCACAGGAACAAAAGTGAGGTGAAATCTGTCAGATTATTGCATTTTGAATGGCAATTCATGAGTCAGCACAAGATGTATTTTCTGCAGTGTGACATGTTTGACACCAGATGGCGCTGTCTCAAGACTGATAAATGGAATCTTGAGGAATGACAGTTGGGATCTGACAGTTGGGAATTGTCCGTTGAAGAGGACAGTTGGGATTAAATATCTGTGAGGAAAGGATGCTTAGAAGGTAGCTGTGAAGGCTGTTGTTTTTCGATGTTTTGCCAGTTATTGTTAAATACAATTCAATACAAAGATATATATTTACCTTGTGAATTGTATGAGAGTTTCATTATTCACACGAACAGAGACTGGAGTATTTGGGCCGATTGTATGAATTAAACTTCTATATTTCTGTTGCCTATCCGCTGTGGCATAAATACTCGACGCCGAAGAGGTTATGGGCCCAGATCCCAGAACCCAGAACCCAGAATCCAGAATTGCAGAGGCACAGAGATACTACATAACCCATAATTCATAGAAAAGTTTTTGAATAACACTAGAAATTGCAGCAGAAGTCGCTGTTTACCTCAGTGTTAGAGAAAAAGCTGAAGAGAATTTTTGCCAGGAGCATCTGTAGTGTGAAGAAAGATGGCATTATTTGGAGCATAGCATCATATAGAAAACCTCAGAGGCAGCTCAAATTTTTTAATATGGGCTACCAAAGTGCAAGCAGTTTTGGCAAAGGAGGAGCTGTTATCCTGCTTACACATCGACCTATTTCTGATGCAGAAAGGTTGAAAGATGGCAAGGCAAGGGCTACCATCATCCTGTCAGTTGACGATAGGAACCTCACATATTTAGCTCTGGAAGAAACAGCCGCTGATTGTTGGAAAAGGCTTGAAAAGCTGTATCAGCAGGCTACTGGAGGCTCAAAAGTTTTATTGAGCAGAGAACTGTTTTCACTGAAGCTTCTGTCAATAGAAGATTGTGCCAGAGAGACTCATTTGAGTAAAATGCTGAGCCTATTTAATGATTTAGCAGCAAGGGGCACCAATTTTACAGAAGATCAGAGAGGCTTAATTCTACTAAGCAGTTTGGGGCAGAGCTACAACTCATGCATTGACTCCATGCAATCTGTGAAAGAAGAGGACATCAACTTCGACTTAGTTTCGACTAGATTGGAGAACTGGGCGAGTTACAGAAGAAATGCCCAGCAACTTTCAACGGAGAAGACGGTCAACAAAGGCTTCAATATGAAGAGGAAAAGAGACAATCCAGTGTGACATCATCTGTTACATTTGTAATAAAAGAGGACACAAAGCTAGACAATGTCATAAGAACAAGTTTAAGAAGAGTGAATCAGCACAGAGGAAGAAAGAACAGATCAACAATTCAAGAAAAAACTCTGATTCAGGCTGTCTGTTGATGAGTTTACAATGTAACAATGATCTTATTCCTCAGGTACCCTGGATTATTGACTCTGGGAGTGCAAAGAGTTTTGTTAAGGATAGTAAATTGTTAGCAGAGAAGGAACCTTTATCTGGTTCTATGCAAAGTTGTGTGAATCTAGCCAATGGTCAAAGGTGCAAGGTTTTAACAAAGAGAGAAGTTGAAATTGGTCAACTTAGTCTATAGTTAGACAATGTTTATTTAGTTCCTGAGCTAGAACACAATGTTCTAGGGGTGAAACAACTTGCAGACCATGGTTTATCCATTGTGTTTGAAGGGGAGTTATGTAAAATGAGTAATAAAAATACAGATATGTATAAGGAAGTAAAATTTCAAAATGGTTTCTATAGAATGAATGCTAGTAATAAAATGTCTACAAATAGTATTCAGAGTTTGGAAGGAAACCTCTGCATGGTGACAGATGTCTGCACATGCTACACAGGAAGTTTGGCCACATGAACTATAATATGATTAGAAAGACTGCACAGCTAGTAGGCATTCAAATACCAGAATGCAGAAATTATTTAGAGTGTGCTGTCTGTAACAAAACAAAGTTAAAGGCTTATCCTGTTGCCAAAAGGAGTGATAGAGTAACAACTAAGTTACAGTTAGTGCACATGGATCTAGCTGGACCTTTTCCAAAGAGTATTGGAGGGAATGTATTTCTACTAGTAATAGTAGATGATAGGTCTCGATTTGGCTTCGTTTACCCTCTGAAAGGTAAATTTCAGGTGTATGAAAAATTTATTGAATGGTACAATTTTGTGAAGAACCAATTTCCTGATTTGACTGTTAAACAAGTTCAATCTGATAGAGGAGGTGAATTTGTGAATGAAAGACTTAAGAATTTTTAAGGATAAAGGAATTTGGCATAGGAAAACAAATCCGTGTGTATCAAAAGAAAATGGAATTGCGGAGCGTCGCTTAGGTGTAATTCAAACCATGGTAAAATCAATGCTTGAGGATGCACAAATGTCCAAAGGTTTTTGGGCAGAAGCAGCTAACACTGCCAATTACATGCTGAATAGGTTATGGGCCTCAAGTGTAAATGAAATCCCATTCTATTTGTTTTATGGAAGACATCCAAAGGTGGATCATTTTCAAGTATTTGGTGCGCATGCAAATGTTTTAATTCCTATACAGCAAAGAGACAAAAGAGATCAGCATTGGGTAAAGATGCAATTTATTGGATATGAAGGTGGAACGAAAGGCTATAGATTCTGGAATGGCTCTTCTCCAGGGAAGAAGATCACAGTCTCCAGATCTGTAAAGTTCGAAAATAATACTCATTGGGATAGAATTCATGCGAACACTGAAGTGTTCATAACCCCAAGTGTTTCTAGAGTAAAGAATGAATCTGAAGTTGTAGAGGTATTAGATGAGGCAAATGTGGAAGAAAGCAAGGAACAATCTGAAGAAAGTAATCTTCATGATTTTTTATAGCCACAAACTCTGACTTAGTGTCCAAATCTGTAACAGAGGTTGATGGACATTGTCAAGAGGAGATTAGGGATGTGGAGGAGACTAAGGATGAGATTCCTAGGAGATCCACACGTATCACTAAAGGAATTCCACCAGCCAAGTACCAAGTCACGCAAATAGGAAGTATAGAGTGGAAAGATCCTAATTCTTACGCTGAAGCATTGCATAGACCGAAAAATGAATGTGATTGTTGGGTAAAAGCAATGAAGAAGGAATTTGATTCACTTCATTCTTTAAATGTTTTAGAACAAGCAAATGTAACCAAAGATGTAAAGGTAATTGGTTGCAAGTGGGTATTTAAAAGGAAAACACAAGTTGATGGTTCATTATTGTACAAAGCAAGATTGGTTGCACAAGGTTTTGGTCAAATTTACAATCAAAATTATGATGAGGTATATGCTCCAACGATTAGACCTGAAACAATTAGGACTGCTTTAGGCATCGGTGTGCAAAGAAAGTATGTTATAAGGCACTTTGACATTGCCACAGCTTATTTAAACGCAGAGCTGACTGACAATGTATATATGAGAGCAATACCTGGTTTTGAAAAAGATACTCCAACTGGTGTGTATCGACTACGGAAAGCATTATATGGGCTAAAGCAAGCAGCAAGATGCTGGAACCAGTGTATAGACGAAAAGTTAAAGGGTCTTGGCTTCGAAAGAAGCAGTGTAGATACATGTCTATATAAGAAAGGAAAAGAGTCTAAAAGCAAACATTTGTTTTGGTGTTTGTCGATGATCTCTTAGTACTAGCACCATCCGAAAGGGATGTGGAACAAGTTTTCAAGGGACTAAACTCAAGTATGACTGTAAAAGATCTTGGAGAAGTCCGGAAATACTTAGGCGTAAATGTAACTAGAACTGAAAAAGATATTTGTCTAGATCAAAAAAGACAAAATTTTTGAGTTACTTGAAAGAACAAGATTGACTCTGTGTAAAATAGTAGCAACTCAATGGTACCAGATTTTTTTAAAAGCTTGATAGAGGTGAAATGTTTGACAATCAAACATTGTATAGATCAGTGGTTGGGAGCCTCTTGTATTTGGCAAATTGGACTAGGCCTGACATCGCCTATGCCACTAATGTACTAAGCAGGAGAGTGAATGAACCAACGTTGACTGATTGGCAAGCTGTAAAGCGAGTGTTAAGATATTTGAAAGGATCATGTGACAAAAAGCTAAAAAATTGTCCAAAAGAAAGCGGTATGAAGGGGTTTGCAGACGCAAGTTTTGGTGACAACGAACAAAACTTGTCATGTTCGGTATCTAATTAGTTTTAATGGGATACAAGTGACATGGAAATCTCGTAAACAGTCACCGTTTGTTTATCCCACGGCAGAAGCGAATTTTCTGCTTTGTCTGACTGTTGTACAGAACTAGAGTGGATAAAGGCTCTAGTAAACGAGTTCCAAAGTTTTGAAGATAAGATATCTTTATTTACTGATTCTCAATCTTGTATAGCAATATCAAATGCTGAAGGATTAAAGCAGAGAACAAAATATATTGGGGTAAGGTACCAAAATGTTAGAAAGTTAGTACAGGATGGTTTTATTAATCCTGTGTATGTCAGTCAGATGAGAATATGGCTGATATGTTTACAAAATCATTGACTAATTGTAAATTAAATGTATTTTGTAAGAAGATGTGTTATTATAAGTAATGTGTGTACTTGTGTTGCTCATGAAGGAGGAGTGTCAGATTATTGCATTTTGAATGGCAATTCATGAGTCAGCACAAGATGTATTTTCTGCAGTGTGACATGTTTGACACCAGATGGCGCTGTCTCAAGACTGATAAATGGAATCTTGAGGAATGACAGTTAGGATCTGACATTTGAGGTATCCGTTGAAGAGGACAGTTGGGGATTAAATATCTGTGAGGAAAGGATGCTTAGAAGGTAGCTGTGAAGGCTGTTGTTTTTCGATGTTTTGCCAGTTATTGTTAAATACAATTCAATACAAAGATATATATTTACCTTGTGAATGTATGAGAGTTTCATTATTCACACGAACAGAGACTGGAGTATTTTAGACGATTGTATGAATTAAACTTCTATATTTCTGTTGCCTATCCGCTGTGGCATAAATACTCGGCCTTGAAGAAAATCTTCCTGAACAGTGGCACAGACAGTAAAACAAACACCACAGGGTGTGCTCTTCCCTATGTTATCAAAGTGTGTGTGTGTGTGTGTGTGTGTGTGTGTGTGTGTGTGTGTAGAGAGTGACTTAATTTTCTGGATTGCAAAATGAAAATCTGTATAGCCTTAATCTAGTATCTATCTATCTATCTATCTATCTATCTATCTATCTATCTATCTATCTATCTATATATATATATATATATATATATATATATGAAGAACCTCCTGCTGAAGGTCATGACATATTGCCTTGTTTTGAAATTGTTTTTATTTTATGGTAGTGCGTAAATTTGTGATCTTCCAAATGTTATTGGATTATATCTCTCATCAGCTCTAGTGAGAAAAAGTCAATGTTGAGACATTATGGGAGGTTATAACTTGCCCAATAATATCTGGAACCTCACAAGTCGCTCACTATCTCTTGATAAAGTTACCTTTGAAAAGCTCTCAAGTTTCAAAGGCATTTTGTTTCCACCTACATGTCAATTTTTATTCTACGTTTTGATGAGTTTCCAGCTCTGTCTTCACATGAGACTGATTTTAGTGGTCAAAGGTGATAGAAAACTTCAGCAAGACCCTTCGCCCCCAGCAAGCTGGGGTGAAGGCATCCCCCGACTCCGATTGGGTCAGAAGGTTCACCTGAACCTTCTAGGCTGAGGAGTGTGTGGCCTCTGGAAGGCCAACCCCGTCAGGCCATTCTGCGCCTGATTGCCTGAGGAGGACGGACGTATTTTCTATCCACTCGGCAAGCAGGACCGGGCCTGGTGAAGCAGCGATGTGGGACCAGAAAGGTTGATTGAAGGATAAGGTCGGTAGTGGGGCCCTGGGAGAGGAGGGTTCTTCCTCCTCGCCGGCGACTACGATGGTGTGAAATTCAGCACCCGCGCTGCTATATAGCCCCGCTCACCCCCGCCGTTGCGCTTACGGATCCGGGGTGGGGGGCGGCGGGCCAGTCGTTTTCGGCGGGCTGTTGGCCAGGTTGATTGGCGCCGCTGCTGTGCAGCTTTTGGGGGAGTTCGAACAGTGGGCCCCTGGGTGCGGGCGCTTCCCCTCTCCTTGATCCCGGCTGGGGCCTTCTTTGAGCGTGGGGTTGCGGGTATAGAGTCGGCGCCCGGCCGGGTGGGGCTGGCTGCGGCGCCCTCGCTCCCTGGGCCCTGCCGCATCACGGCGCGAGGGCTTGTGGGAGGTGGGGTCTATTTTTCGGCGCTGCTATCCGCCCGTCCTGGCCCCTTTCCCCGTTCTTCCTGGCCGCTGTGTCGGGGGAATCGGGCCTGTTGCGAGGTGGCGCTTCTGGCGGTTCTGTTACTGCGTGGCGCCGGCGCAGCTGGAGTGCCGCCGCCCCCCTCCCGCGCTGCCAGCGTCGCCCCCCCCGCGCTGCTGGAATTGCCCCCTCAGTGCTGCCTCTACCCCCGCTTGTTCGGTGGGGGCTGGCCTGGAGTGGTTCTGGTGGGGATGTGGTGGGGGGCTGCTGGCCTCGCTGCGCTTGGCATCAGCGGCAGCCGCTTCTGGGGCCATTTTGCATGAGCTGTGTACGTTTTTAGGGAAGGGGTTCGCGGCGGCGCCCTCCGCTCATTATTCAGGGGACATGGCTGCCCCCCTCCCCCTTTTTTGTGGGCTGCGTGCCCTCCTGGTGGGGGCTGAAGTCACTCTCGCTGGAGTCAGGGTAGGGAGCGACCTCCTTGGCTGCCTGTTAGCAGCAGCCATTTTACTGAATTTTTGATGAAAGGCCATTTTGGGGGCTATTTCACTCTATCTGCCATTTGTTGCAGCAGAGTGGCTGAGTGGATTGCTTGGCATCCATCTTGGCCACATGAGTATTTGATGGCTGCCTGTGGTGGCAGCCATTTTGGTGGCCATTTGGAGGGTTTATGGCAGCCATTGTTAACCCTACCTGGGGCAATGGGTACGATGTGGCTGCATGGGGGGCGTCTTCAAGGGCCAGTTAGGGGCTGGGATTTTGAGCTACGCGCCAGGTTTAAAAAAAGCAGTTCCTTCAGGGTCTCTGCCGGCTGCTCGGTGGGCATGGGGTTGTGTGATATTCATTGTTCCTTTCATGCAATTCTACAGGATGGCACTGAAGAAGAATATGGGGTGGCCCCAAGGAGAAGGGGCCAGCCAAGAAGACCCCTGAAGGGCGACCCCTCCATCCACTGGATCAGACTGACAAGAGCATCCGCTGATAGCCTCAGGCCTCTGTTGGCCAGGGTGGAGGAGTTGGAAAGAGGGAGGGGCGCCCGTATAGGCCCCGGGAGGTCAGGCTAGCGTGTGGGGGCCAGCAGGGAGCTACTGTTTAAGAGCATTTTGTCCTGTCGCTCTTTAGAGGCTGGTGAGGAGCGGCAGGTCGGACGGTCGAGGAAGCAGTCAGTCCCAGGGTGGTGGAGCAGGGCGAGCGTGGTGGAGGCGAGTGACCAGGCAGTAGGCAGCGAGGCGACTCGGCTGGAAGCCCGGTGCTGGCGTCCGCTGGCAGTGCCGGTCGTGACATCTTCGCCTGTGGGAACTTCCATCCGCGGTCCCCAGTCCATCTTCTCTAGAAGTGGGATACAGGGCCAGTATGGCCATGGGATAGCTCACAGGTACAAGCAGTGTCCCCCAGGTCACATCTTCGGCTCCGGCTTGTGAGCCTAGTGGGAGCGGGGTTGGTCCCTCGCTGGTTAGTGTAACGGGGGAGGCAGCCGGGTGGATCAGGCCTGGGCAGTCCTCCACAACCTGACCGCCGGGTCAGTGGCCATTCTGTGGCCAATCCAGAGTGGCTATTTTGTTGGAGGCGGCTAGGACTAGAGTCCAGCCAGTACTGGGGCACAGACAAATGGACTGCGCCCGTCCTAGTTCCAGCGACCAACGGAGCTGGGTGCACACTTGGCTCCCAAGACCTGGAGAAAGATCTTGAGGAATGAATTTGTAGATCTGTTTACCCTATTTTATAGGGAGTTGGAAAAAAAGGAGAAAGAGGAGCTGGATGGCGAGAGGGAAAGAAAAGTTAAAAAAAAGAAAGAGTAGAGCACAACTAGGGAGAACTGGCTGGCCTGCTATACTATCCATGCAGGCATTCTAGTTGAGGCCCATCCATACAGGGCAAGGCTCTTGTTTAAGTACCAGAATTTGATATATGGGGCCCACCCGAGGTTCACGGCAAGGCATGGCTGGAATATGATCGGCGTTTATGCCTGAGGCCTCAACCCAAAAAGCCATGGGACCTAATTGACGATCAAAGGTTGTGGCCTCCAGGTTATGAATGCGGGCTAAGGCGTCCTCAGGGAGCCCAGCGGATAGTGGTCACTTAGTTCAAGAAATCTTTAAAGCCGGGCAGCTCCTTTCATGTAAGCGCCCCAGCAGGACAATTTCAGAGACAGTGAAGCTCCTCTGTTGGAATTCCTCCTCTCATGGGTCCGGTGGCAGGAAAGTTTGCAAATTTTTCCCACGCCTGCTCCATCTGTGCAGGAACCACTGCAAAAACACTGTAACAGGGGAATCCCAGAAAGGGCAATACCCCGGGAGGGGCAATTTGGTAGAAAGGGAGGGTCCAGTCACCCCTTCCCCAGTGCGGGCCCCAGCCCAGTGTAAGCTGGGCCCACTAGGACAGTGGCGGAAGAGTTATCCAAAGAGTGCATACAGCGGCACCTGCTTAGTGGTTTTGCCCTTCGGTTTTCACATTCCAGCCCAAGGTCCCAGGATGCCACGGCTGTCACCAATCTTAAATCTTTTAATCGGAATGGAAGACGGGTGCAAAGCAAAGATTAGGAAAGAGCCTGAGAAGGGAGAGTTATTGGTCCGTTTGTTTCGCCCCACTCCCCCCAGTTAAGAGTTTCCCCATTGGGAATTGTTCCA
Source organism: Anolis apletophallus (assembly GCA_030556195.1). NCBI lineage: Eukaryota > Metazoa > Chordata > Lepidosauria > Squamata > Anolidae > Anolis > Anolis apletophallus. The sequence continues at coordinate 765 of JARBWK010003091.1, read as the reverse complement.
TAAAAGGCTCCTCGGTGAGTATCGCTCATTCATCATCTGTCCTACCCTAGGCAGTTCGTGAATGACGCGATACCCGATGACCTGTGCACAGTGCACTACACGCTCTGGATGCATCGCATACTAGTAAAACTTTACTGGGCCTGGAGCCTTGAATTGGGCAATGATATCAAATCTGCATTTCAGCTGCTCCTGCCCATTCCGAAGATTTGACTCTCCTTGGTTTTCGATGAATGTCTTTACATCGATCAGTGATGCTCCATGGGCTGCTCTGTGTCGGCGCCGCGTTCGAATCGTTTAGTACATTTTTAGAGTGGGTGGTCAAGACCCCTCAGGCCTTCAGGGGTGGTGCACTACCTAGATGATTTCCTTTTAGTGGGGCGTTTTGGGTCAGGCGAGTGCAAGGCACTGTTATCTGCCTTTCAACGCCTGACACAAGAGTTGGGCGTGCCGTTAGCCAACAAGAAGACCGAGGGTCCAAGTTCGGTGCTTACATTCTTGGAATTGGGTTGGAATACGGTGAACCAACATTCCAGGCTGCCACCAGCTAAGGTTGCAGATCTGAAGGATAGATTAGAGCATTTTTACTAAAAAGTAAAGCCACATTGAGGGAGTTCCCGGAATTGATAGGCCATCTAAATTTCGCATGTAAGGTGGTGGCCCCGGGCAGGGCTTTCCTGCGGAGGCTGTGCGATGCTATCTCCGGCAGTCTCACCACATCACCACATTAGGGTGACCCGCTCTATAAAGGCTGATCTAGAAATTTGG
>JARBWK010003090.1:0-13291 GCA_030556195.1 Anolis apletophallus | reverse complement strand
TTTTTGGGGGTAATGTACCAACGGTGTATCATCTTCAGCCAGTTCTCCTTTAAGTCAGTCGATAAGTGATTTTCAGGTGTTGCACCAATTTTTTCCCATTCCTTGAATTGGATTGGCCTCCCAATATTTGTGCCCACTTAACCATTGATTGCTTAATTACATCCGTCTCCGTCGCCCAATTCAACAACATGGAGTAGGTTTTTGATATTATCTTCTTTTCCATTCTCAATTCTTTTCTTTTCAAACATAATTTGATTTTTTTTTTTTAAAAAAAACAACAAACTCAACACTTTAGTGAAGAACAAATTCATTTCCCAAATTACCTGGAGCATAAAAAATACTGCTGTGTGTCTTAATACATAATATAATACTGACAATTCTCCTATATGAGTCTGAAACATGGGTCACCTATCACCAACACCTACGACTCCTCGAACGCTTTCATCAGCGCTGTCGTCGCCTTGTACACTGGACCGACTATGTGACAAATGTTGCTGTCCTTGAGCAAGCAGGGATCACCAGCATTGAGGCCATGCTATTGAGAACACAGCTGCGCTGGGCAGGGCACGTCTCTAGGATGGAGGACCACCGCCTCCCAAAGATATTGTAACACCAACATTATCGATAAATATTCCACAATGGCCTCCAGTAAGTCCGCAGGAAATTAAAAGGCTAATTTCATCTATTAAATCAGGTAAAGCCCCAGGGCCCGACCTAATTATGCCGGAACTACTTAAAGCGAAAATTACATGGTGGGCACCACTCCTGGCAACCTTTTACACATATAAATTGTACATCCAACTACCATCTACTTGGTCACAAGGCATTGTAGTGCCAATTTATAAGAAAGGGGATAAGAACAATCCAAATAACTATCGGCCCATATGCCTATTGTCAATTATAGGAAAAGTCTATGCTCTGTACCTTAATAATCGTCTCCTTGACTGGATTGAGTCAGAAAAAATTCTAGGGCAAGAACATGCTGGTTTTAGAAAGGGAAAATCTACTATTGATCATTGTATTGTATTAAACCACCTTGTGGAGAAATATACAAGTATCCTCCTAAAAGGCTTTATGTCGCCTTTATTGATTTAAGAGGAGCCTTTGACTCAATCTCTCGTAATACCCTTTGGGCAAAACTTTCTTCTTCCTCAATAGAAAAAAGACTACTGTGTTTAAGTAGAAAGCTATACACAAATCCTACAATCCAGGTCGGATGCGGCACCCAGGTAAAGTTGAGTACGTCTCTTCACATCAACAAGGGTGTATGCCAGGGAAGCATTTTAGCTCCCACACTTTTTAACCTATATATAAATGACTTAGCTAGTTGTATTTCACTACAGAATTCGCACCCTCCCAAACTATCGACAGTGAGCATACCTCTGCTTTTATATGCAGACGATGCAGTAATACTTGCCTACACAAAAGTGGGTCTGGAGCGAGCTTTGAAAGCTTTTCTGATGTACTGCAAGGAAAACCAATTAACTGTTAATTAAGACAAATCCAAAATCATGGATATTACTCTACGGTGAAGTCGCCACGGGTCAGTGCAAGAGAGGCACCCCAATAAAGAGATATAAGGACTCCCTGAAACAACATCTCAGGCTCGGCCAGATTGATCACCAACAATGGTCCACCTTGGCCTCACATCGGGAGGCATGGAGATGCACTATCCATAATGCTGCGGCCTCTTTCGAGAAGTAACGCCAAACGGGTCTCGAAGAGAACCGACAATGTAGAAAGAACCGCAATTTGGAAACGACATCACCCAGGGAGACTTTCTGCTGTGCTTTCTGCAACCGGACTTGCCTATCTTAGTCATCAATGTTCTTGTAAAAAGCGTGGGATGAGTCCTTCCTGAACCAAGAGAAAAGAGTAAGGTGCTTCTTAATGTGGGACTAACAATTTCCAAAACAGTGACTCCTATTTCAGACCCGAGAAAAGAGCAAGTATGAAAATCTCTCAGGAGCCAGATATCCCACACCTGGACCAGAGTGGACACTTGATCAGTTAGAACTGAAGCCTGACAGAATCAGGCAGATATTTATTTATTTATTTATTTATTTATTTATTCCTTCTTGTATTCCGCTCCTCCCAGCAGGCTCGGGGCGGATAACATCATAAAACCCGGCTGACATGTAGCATTCATGTCGCCGTACAATAAAACAACATAAAATACAACATTGGTCCCGAGTTTAAACAATTATGTCAAGCCATGGCATTCCAGGGTCTGGGTGCTGGTCGAGATATGAGTACATTTGGCTTATTCACCTAGCCAAAGGCCAGTTTGAACAGGGCGGTCTTACAGGCCCTGCGGAACGGAAAGAGCTCCGTGGCGGCACGGACATCATCTGGGAGAGAGTTCCAGAGTACCGGGGCCGCCACGGAGAAGGCCCTCTGCCTAGTCACGAACAAGTGGCAGGTGCGGACCGATGGAATCAGGAGAAGATTAGACTCCCTGAACGTAGTGATCTCGGGGTACACGATGGGGCAAGGCGGTCCTCAGGTACGCAGGCCCTAGGCCGTGTAAAGCCTTAAAGGTTAACACCAACACCTTGAAGGCAATTCGGTACTCAACAGGCAGCCAGTGCAGCTGCCGAAGGATGGGCGTAATATGCTCCCTTACCGACATTCCCGTCAGCAAGCGAGCTGCGGCATTCTGCACTAGCTTGTGTTTCCGAACTGTCGCCAAGGAAAGGCCAACGTAGAGGGCGTTACAGTAGTCTAATCTCGAGATGACTGTCGCTTGATCACCGTGGCCAGATCATCCCTGGAGAGGTAGGGTGCCAGTCGCCTAGCCTGTCGTAGGTGAAAGAATGACGCCCTGCTGGCCGCAGAGACCTGGGTCTCCATGGTCAGCAGGGGGTCCAACTGAACACCTAAGCTCTTAACAACAGGCGGCGGGTTAGCCGTTCGCCGTCCAGGTAGGCAACCGGCACTCACCCCCAGGCCGACCAGGCCACAAGATCTCCGTCTTCGACGGGTTCACCTTCAGCCGGCTGGCCCGCAGCCAGCCAGTCACGGCTTCGAGGCACTGATGGAAACAATCGGTGCGGTGTCCGGCCTGCCGTCCATTCTCAGCAAAAGCTGGGTGTCATCCGCATACTGATAACACTCCAGACCAAAGTCGCGGGCCAGCTGGGCCAGGGGGCGCATGTAAATGTTGAATAATAAGGGGGAGAGGATGGCCCCTGGGGACCCCACAATCAAGTGAGGATCTCCCGGAGACCTCCCCCCCCTCCACAAGTTGTCCCCGGCCCCGAGGAAGGAGGCCACCCATTTAAGAGGCGGTCCCCGACCCCGGCGCCGGCTAAACGGTGGGTTAACAGAGCGTGATCTACAGTATCGAAAGCTGCCGTCAGATCTAACAAGACGAGCAGTGCCGATCCGCCCTGGTCCAGCTGGCGGCGGTTGGTCTGTAATGGCGACAAGCACGGTCTCCGTCCCGTGCCCAATACGGAAGCCGGACTGGTAAGGATCAAGTCCAGCTGTGTCTTCCAAGAACTGCTGCAGCTGATCCGCTGCTGCCCTCTCAATTACCTTGCCTAAAAAAGCAAGTTGGAAACTGGCCGGTAATACTGGGAGCCGAAGGATCTAAATTCGGCTTCTTCAGCAGCGGTCTCACCATTGCCTCTTTTAGTCCCCGGGAAGACTCCTTGCTCAAGGGAGCTATTTATGATTGTGCCTAGGGGGCCTCGTAACCCCTCCCGGCAAGTTCTAACAAGCCAGGAGGGGCACGGGTCGAGGGAGCATGTAGTTGGTCTGGCTGCAGCTAGTAACTTGTCGACAGCTGCTGCGTCCAGCAATTGGAAACGGGTGAAGGTGCGCCCGCCGAGTGGCGGCGGGGTCTCGAGTTCACTAACTGTATCAAATGTGGCTGGAATGTCCCGGCGGAGGGTCGAAATCTTGTCGGTGAAATAACTCTGAAAAGCCTCAGCGGAGGGAGCCAAACCCCTATCATTTGGGACAGTTGGGATTGCTGTCAGCGACCGAATTATCCTAAACAATTGAGCTGGGCGCGAGTTTGCCGACTCTATCAAGGAGGAGTAGTAGACTTTTTTGGCCTCCTTGATAGCGTGCTCATAAACCTCTTTAAACTGTTTATAAGCTGATTTTGACACTTCGTCACGGAGACTCCGCCACACGTCCTCTAGCTGTCTCCTCCTCCGCTTCAGATATTCATTGAAGCCTGCTTATTTTTATTTACTTATTTATTTACAGTATTTCTACCCTGTCCTTCTCAACCCTCCCTGGGGGGACGGGGACGGGGGGGGGGACTCAGAGTGACTAACACAGGCAGCAATTCGATGCCTAAATAATACACAAAATAGCCTTAAAACATACAAAATTAAAACAAAAACAATTAATTAAAAACAAAATAATCAATTAAAACAGCATTAAAAACAATGTTCAATCCACACATCCAGTTGCTAGAGCAATAAAACTGTGCCCTCATCTTATGTCGGAGGGTAGCAGAAATATTCGGGTGGCTCTTTGTTTACTCGTTCTGAGTCTCCATGTGGATGTGGTCACCTAGACCAGTGTTTCCCAACCAGTGTGCCGGGAGCGATCATCAGGTGTGCCGTGGGAAATTGGAACCTCCAATACCCTTTCTTCCCCCTCCTGCTGAACACTTACTTTTTCTTCTCCACACACTCTGCTCGCTTTGCGCAGACTCGCCCCATGTCTTCCTCCCTCCACCTCCCCTCCTGAACACGCTCACACTGCCCCCTCGGATCAAAATGCCGGCAGAAGCAGCAGCGTGAGCAAAGAGAGACAAAGCGAACAGAGCAAGGCTGGAAAGAAGGGAGCCCAAGTGGAGAAGAAAAAGTACGTTTTCGGCAGGAGGGGGAAGAAGGGGTATTGGAGGTTCCAATTTCCCACGGCACACCTGATGATCGCTCCCGGCACACTGGTTGGGAAACACTGGTCTAGTGACCACATCACATGGAGACTCAGAACGAGTAAACAAAGAGCCACCCGAATATTTCTGCTACCCTCCGACATAAGATGAGGGCACAGTTTTATTGCTCTAGCAACTGGATGTGTGGATTGAACATTGTTTTTAATGCTGTTTTAATTGATTATTTTGTTTTTAATTAATTGTTTTTGTTTTAATTTTGTATGTTTTAAGGCTATTTTGTGTATTATTTAGGCATCGAATTGCTACCTGTGTTAGTCACTCTGAGTCCCCCCCCCCCCGCCCCGTCCCCCCAGGGCGGGTTGAGCATGACAGGGTAGAAATACTGTAAATAAAAAAGTAAATAAAAAAAAGCAGGCGTCAATGAATATCTGCCTGATTCTGTCAGGCTTCAGTTCTAACTGATCAAGTGTCCACTCTGGTCCAGGTGTGGGATATCTGGCTCCTGAGAGATTTTCATACTTGCTCTTTTCTCGGGTCTGAAACAGGAGTCACTGTTTTGGAAATTGTTAGTCCCACATTAAGAAGCACCTTACTCTTCTCTCTTGTGAAGGGGAAGGGGGAGGAAGAGGTCTCTGTCGAAAGCTGGCATGGGCAAACGGACCTTCCAGGTGTTTTGGACTCCAACTCCCACCATTCCTAGCAGCCTTCCCCCCCCCCTCAGCCACTTAAGCAGGAAAGGGCCTCAGGCTTTTAGGAATGGTGGGAGTTGAAGTCCAAAGCACCCAGAGGCCGAAGTTTTCCCATGCCTGTTTTAGGGACCTTAAAGTGGTGAGCCTCCTTCCAACATTGTGATTCTGGATAGAAAACAAACAACATAACATAACATTGTTTGAGTCCACAGTGCTCTCTGGGTGTAGGTGAACTACAACTCCAATTCCCAAGCAAACCCTTTCAGTACTTTCTGTTGGTAATGGGAGTTCAATATGCCAAGTTTTGTTCAATTCCATTGTTGCAAGAGTTCAGGATGCTCTTTGATTGTGTGCTAACTATAAATCCCAGAAACTGTAACTCCCAAATGTCAAGGTCTATTTTCCCCAAACTCCATCTGTGTTCACATTTGGGCATATTGAGTATTCATGCCAAGTTTGGTCCTGATCCAACATTGTTTGAGTCCACAGTGCTCTCTAGCTATAGGTGAACTACAACTCCAAAACTCAAGGTTAATGCCCACCAAACCCTTCCAGTATTTTCTGTTGGTCTATTTTGACATTGCTCCCGTTTGCAACCACATATCTGTGTGAGATGAGCTTCTCTAGCTTGACTGCGATAAAAACTAAACACAGAGAGAGACTGACAGCTATTGAGCAAGACCTTTGTGTGTGTCTTTCTGCCATTCCTGCCAGGATATCTATGTTGAGTTCATCGAAACAGGTCCAGGTTTCACACTGAGTGTATACATACATTTCAAAAACATATTAACTATATGTATTACTGTGTTAGAGTGTCATTTTTTTGTCATTTTGGTTGGTGGTGTGCCCCAAGATTTTGTAAATGTAAAAAATGTGCCGCAGCTCAAAAAGGGTTGAAAAACACTGACCTAGACTAGCTCATAAATGGCAGTATGATTCATGCTGACAATTTTTATCATATAGCAAAAATAAGATCCCAATGAAAAAGCAGCAGGGCTCATACAGACAAACTGACTCTATGGGAGTAATACTATGCATATGAATGGAGAAAATGGTGAAGACCCAGACTGAGCTGTCAGGGCCAGCCTTAGGTGGCATCATGGTATCTCAAACAAGAAAATATCGTGCACACTCCTCTGACTTTGTTTAGGTTGGAATAAACTTTCTCCCCTCTGAACTCCTGGCTCACTGATTCCGTCCGTTTCAAACAATGTTTTTAGTCTTAGTAATTTGTTGTCCCCTTTTGTACATTTTTTCTTACCCCAAAAATGTAAACAGCTCTATATTTCTTTTATAAACACTTGACATCTTATGAAAATAAAATAGCTCTCTATTGAACTATGCTATTTCCCTTCCTAAAAGGAATAAGATATGGCCACTCTCTCATTCCAATAACTTACTAATTGGAGGTCAGATTTTGGTTACAGCCAGCCCACAGCCTTAATCCACCCCCACACCCGACCCCAATGTGCTTTCTACATTTCACCCCCTGCCTTATCAGCCTTAATGTTTACAGAACGGATTATGGAATGTTCTAAACAAGGGACTTAGCAGAACTTGATGGGAAACACTCCCAAGAACAATGCCCCCCACCCCCACCCCCAAACAATATACAGAAGATACTATCTGGTAAACATCTCCATGAAACACCACATAGTGAAATTGAATAGGTTGAACAGTAACTTTACTATAAAAACCAATTAAGACAGAAGTCTCAAAGTAAGTTGCATAGGATGACATTACTCTCGGTATTACTTTGCGAACGAAGATTCTTAGGAAGGTCTCATCCCACGCTTTTTACAAGTGCGTTGATGACTAAAAAGGCCAATCTGAGATAGGCAAGTTTGGTTGCAGAAAGCACAGCAGAAAGTTTCCTTGGGTGGTGATGTTTCCAAGTTGCGGTTCTTTCTGCGTTGTCGTTTCTCTTCAAGACCCATTCGACGTGTCTTCTCGAAAGAGGCCACAGCATTGTGGATAGTGCATCTCCATGCCTCCCAATGTGTGGCCAGGGTGGACCATTGTTGGTGATCAATTTGGCCGAGCCTGAGATGTTGTTTCAGGGAGTCCTTATAACTCTTTTTTGGGGTGCCTCTCTTTCGCTGAGCCATGGAGAGTTCACCATAGAGTAGTATCTTTGGGAGGCGGTGGTCCTCCATCCTAGAGACGTGCCCTGCCCAGCGCAGTTGTGTTCTCAATAGCGTGGCCTCAATGCTGGTGATCCCTGCTTGCTCAAGGACAGCAACATTCGTCACAGAGTCAGTCCAGTGTACATTTAGGATTGTGCGAAGACAGCGCTGATGAAAGCATTCATGGAGTCGTAGGTGTTGGCGATAGGTGACCCATGTTTCAGACCCATAGAGGCAGGGCCGTAGCCAGGATTTTGGTTCGGGGGGAGCTGAGACTGGGTGGAAGAGGGTCTACCCTAGCAAACCTTTTGTATTGTTATCCCAATAACCCCATTAGTGTGGGATATAATGAGCATGGTGATCAGATCATGATATGAATAAACACAGTTTAAATAATGTACCAGTAAGGCCTTCTCGCGGACCACTCTGAGAATTTCGGGGGGGACTGAAGCCCCCTTAGCCCCCCCCCTGGCTACATGCCTGCATAGAGGAGAAAAGACAGTACGATATGTATTATTTATCTATTTCCGGCATTTTACCCCGCTCTTCTCAACCCCCGAGGGGGGACTCAGAGCGGCTTCCAAAAAGGCACAATTCGATGCCAACACAGTAAAACACATAAAACACAGTATAAACCCCCCAAAACATTACACATTAAAATACAATTACATCAACATATCATACACATTCATTTAAGTTTAAAAAACCCCCAAAAAACAAAACAACAACAAACAAACAAACAAAAACCACAGTGTTCCGTCCATAAAAGTATTGAGCCCCAGTCATCAAACTTTCCATTAAAATCCAGTCTAAAATGCTGCCTTGTGCTAGTGTGCAAACGCCTGGTCCCATAGCCAGGCTTTTACTTTTTTCCTGAATGTCAGGAGGGATGGAATTGATCGTATGTCACTAGGAAGCGCATTCCACAGATGGGGAGCCACCACCGAGAAGGCCCTCTCCCTCGTCCCCACCAGCCGCATTTGAGAAGTCGGCGGGAGCGAGAGCAGGGCCTCCCCGGATGATCTTAAATTACGAGTTGGGACGTAGCGGCAGATGCGTTCTGACAAGTAAGATGGGCCAGAACCGTATAGAGCTTTAAAGGTCAAAACCAGCACTTTGAATTGAGCTCGGAAGTGGATAGGCAGCCAGCTCTGTACACACTGATTTTGGTGCTTTGCCTCAGGTGCTTGTTGCTCCAGACCCTTTTGTGAAGCCTTAAGAATGCACTATATGCCTTTGCTAATCTGTGATCTATCTCTTTATCAATCTTGGCATCTGAAGAGATGATGCTTCCCAGGGAGGTGAACTGCTGAACGGACTTAAGCACAGATTTGCCTATGCTGATGTGGGGATGATGGTGTTCTTCCTGTGGTGCGGGCTGGTAGAGGACTTCTGTTTCCTTCAGGCTGACTTCCAGCCTAAACAGCTCTGCAGCTGCTGCAAAGCAGGATGTGAGGCGCTGCAGAGCTGCTTCTGAATGGGCGACAAGGGCAGCATCGTCAGCAAAAAGCAGCTCACAGACTAGATAGTTTAGAGTCTTAGTGACATTAACTGTCAAATTAATTAGTATCCTGTAATTCGGTTGCATTATAGAATAATGTTACTTGGTAAGATGGGGATGCTTCCCCACTGCATCAGAGTCATTGGGCACTGGTGTCTTTGCCAAGGAAAGAAGCTAGGGAATGACTTGGATGAAACATGGGTGTCTATAACTTTATGTTTGTTAATTTAGGAGAAAAGAAGCCTAGCGCTACAAGGACTAGGGATCAATTTGCTGCCACAACATGTAGTGATGAATATCACCATCATCAATCATCATCAATTAAATATTTGTTAATCGCCCTCCATCCAGGATGCTCTGGCCGATTTACATAAAAGCAAAGTTAAACAGGATAAAATATTACATAGACCAAATATAAAAATTAAAGTGACAGATCAAACGCTCTACTGAATAGCCAGGTCTTAAGTGCTTGGGTAAAAGGCCGCAGGTCGCACATAGCTCTCATGTACGGTGGTAATGAGTTCCATAAGACTGGGGCAGAGATAGAAAAAGCCCTATGCCTCGTGCTCACAAGACGTACCTCTTTGGGACCTGGTATATAGAGCAAGTTATGTTGAGAGGGTCGAAGCGACCACTGATAGCCATATGGTGAGAGGCGGTCTCTGAGGTACATCGCCCCCTGACCATATAAGGCCATAAAGGTCTAGACCAGCATCTTATACAGAATCCGGTGGCAGCCAATGAAGATGTTGAAGAGTTGGCATAATGTGGCAATTCAAAGGAGTTTCTGTAAGTAGCCTGGCTGCCGCGTTCTACACAATGCGAATCTTCCGGGTCATAGATCTAGGAAGGCCAACGTATAGTGCAGGGCTGACCAACATCTTTTGGGCCAAGGGCCGAAGCCCTGGCCACTGATGACCTGGGGGGGCCGGAGCAGGGGCGGGCCGCTCCTGACGGGCTGACGTCACCACGTCTGACGTCCTGCGCCCGGCGTCCTGCACGGCCCACCCCTTTTCGGCGAGACTTGCTGACGTCACCAAGCCCCGCCGAAAAGGGGCGGCCGAGCAGGACGCCGGCGTGACGCAGAAGTTGTGACGCCAGCGCGCCGTCAGCGGCCTGCCCCCCCCCCTCCTCCTACAGTGACAGCCAGGGCGGCAGAACCAGCGATTTCTCCCGGTTCTGCTGCCCCGGCTGAGGCTGTAAGAGGAAGGGCAAAGCCGAGGAGAACCCTCCTCCTCAGCTTCGCCCTTCCAGCTAAAGGCACACGCCAGCCTCAGAGCAGCGATTTCCCGCTTCCGAGGCTGGCGTGTCCCATTAGCTGGAAGGGCAAAGCTGAGGAGGGCTCTGCTTGGCTTTGCCCTTCCTCTTAAAGGGGACACGCCAGCCTCAGAAGCAGCGATTTCCCTGCTTCCGAGGCTGGCGTATCCCTTTAGCTGGAAGGGCAAAGCCAAGCAGAGCCCTCCTCAGCTTCGCCCTTCCAGCTAAGGGACACACCAGCCTCGAAGCGGGAAATCGCTGCTTCTGAGGCTGGCGTGTGCCTTTAGCTGGAAGGCGAAGCTGAGGAGAGCTCTCCATGGCTTTGCCCTCCAGTTAAAGGGACACGGCAGCCTCAGAAGCAGCGATTTCCCGCTTCCGAGGCTGGCGTGTCCCTTGAGCTGGAAGGGCAAAGCAGAGGAGAGCCCTCCTCAGCTTCGCCCTTCCAGCTAAAAGGGTCACGCCAGCCTCCTCCTCCGTTCTGCCTCTCCTCCTGGCGCACCGATCGGTGCGCCGGGGGGAGAGGCGGGACGGAGGAGGCGGGCCTATGGAGGAAGAACGGAAGCGCTTCCCTTCCTCCCCGTTAGGCCCGCCATCTCCTCTCCTCCCCGGCAATCCCGATTGGTGCACAGGGGAGAGGCGGGATGGAGGAGGAGGAAGGGAGTGGGCGGGGCTGGGTGACGTCAGGCTCGGCGCTGGCGCCACGCCTGATGTCACCCAACCCCGCCCCCCGGAGATCGAATTTTTTTTCCAGGGTAGGCTGGGGCCGTAGGGAAGGTGCTGAGGGGCCGTATATGGCCCCAGGGCCGCCAGTTGGACAGCCCTGGTATAATGCATTAAGAGTAGTCCAGCCTAGAAGTAAGAGTAGCATGAATCACAGTTGCCAGGGCCTCTCTCGTAAGGTAAGGTGCCAGCTGTCTTGCCTGGCGGAGATGGAAAAAGGCCTGTTTACTGACAGTGGCGACCTGGGCCTCCGTTGACAGCAGCAGGTCTAGAACAACACCCAGGCTTTTGACGGTGGCAGATGGAAACAAAGGTTCCCCGTCGAAAGTGGGCAGGGGATGCATCACTCCTGTCGGGCGGCTGGGCCACAGGATCTCGGTCTTCACCAGATTTACCTTTAGTCTGCTAGCGCGCAGCCAATTCGTTACCGTTTCCAGGCATAAGATGAAATTGTCCGGTATTGAGGTTGCCCCAGGCTGCAGGCGCAGAAGTAACTGGGTGTCATTTGGATGGGAGTAAAGGCCTACTTATGAGCAGAAGTTGCTGCAATCCAAACCTGCTAATCAACGGGAGACCCTTCCGCACAGCCCTATATGCCAGAATATCAAGGCAGAAAATCCCACAATATCTGCTTTGAACTGGGTTATCTGAGTCCACACTCAGATAACGTGGGATTTTCTGCCTTGATATTCTGGGATATAGGCAGGGGCAGTCTAAGGTAATTTTAAATGGTAAGTGAACATTATTTTGCCGCCCCCAAAAAAAACCCATTATTTTGCCCCCCAGGGCAGGCAGGTGCGTGCTCTCCCGTTTTGAGTGACAAGCGCGAGCCAGCTGTGGCTCCGCCCCCACCTTGTGAAGTCGCCACCAGCCAAGCGGGCAGAGGGAGGCTGAAGCTTTCCTTACTGCTGGGCTGACCGAAGTGGGCGGAGCCTAAGCCGCCGCTACCTATCCATTCAGTCACCTAAAATGGCTGGAGAGAGGAGGTGGAGGAGGTGAGGCCGAGCGGAGAGGAGCGGAGAGGAGAGCATGCGCGCGAGAGCGACCCAGTCCCCTCGCAGAGCAAGGCGGCGCGTGCGTGCTTGCTTCATGGCGTGAGAGACAAGAAGGGTCCGCGCACCGCCTGAGGCGCCTTTCCTTGCCTCGCCCTCCAGATGGCGCCCCACGCAGCGGCATCCTTTGCCTACCGGTAGGACCGCCCCTGGATATAGGGCTGTGTGGGAGGGCCCAGGGAGATCTAGTGGAACATAGAAATGGCTGTGGTTTAGAATAGGAAGGAGAAAGAGAGACTCAAATGGAAAGAGGCTGTTTTTCAGAGCAAGCATGAAAGAATTGTCAATCCCTTTCCATCTCTCCAAACCTGAGAGCAACACTGAGAGGTGCCATCTGCACAAATGTCCATTCTCCAGAGAGAGACAGACATTTAGTAAAGGTGTGTGGGTCCATTTTGTTCTTGACTAAGAAAAAATGGGCATGCTCTTCCATTTTGGGTATTGCTGTGGCTTTTTCCACTTGACTTTCCATCAAACCTGGCAATGTGGTGTTTACATGTCTGTGGATCAAAATTAGATGAAAAATTACAGTTGCTGTTCTCCAAAGCCATTTGCTGCACATTTTATGAGCCTCTAGATGCCATTTGTGCGATAATGCAGCCAGCAGAGGCATCTGCCTGGGAAGAGATTGTTTTCATTATGGACTCAATGTCGTGGTTTTCTCCAAGTGCTTCCTTAGAGGTGCTAACGGGCACATTAAAACCTCCAAGTTAAAATGTGGAAATTAAAGAGCTTTATTTAAAAAAATCCATGTTTGTAGTCTTATTCTTTTTCCAAAGCTAAATAAAATATACCAAAGAATATACTTGAACAGCAATAACCATGCACCTGCTCTGACCTGTAAATGTGGAAACAATCATTACAAAGGGCAAAAACGCAAGATTTCCAGGTGCAGGAATATCGTGGTTTTGAGCTGAATTTGCAGATCTTCGCATGTCTGTATATTTCCGGAATCGGAAATCACAGGGTTTTTTATCTGGGCTTGTTCCCGGGTTTTAGATATTTGTTCCTGATTGATCGGTTCTTAAAAAAAAAGGTGACGCTTGAGTAGAAGGCAAAAACTTTGTTTGTGTGCCAGAAAC
>JARBWK010003089.1:0-13295 GCA_030556195.1 Anolis apletophallus | reverse complement strand
ATATAGGGTCTTGTTCCGAGTTTGAAATTATTGGATTGCATTTGAAGCAGAACCATACAAGCCAGGTATATTGAAGGTCTTCGAGATGTATTTTTCTTATTTATTGTGTCAAAACCACAAAACGAAGTTAAAAATGCTAAATGTCCTTTTGACCCAGGACCTGGCACTTGGAGTGCCTCTGGTGTGACTGTGAGAAGGTCCTCCACTGTGCATGTGGTGGGCTCAGGCTGCTGTAGTAAGTGGTCTGTGGTTTGCTCTTCTCACGCTCATGTCATGGACTCCCATTTCTTAATATTGGCTCTGCATCTCATGGTGCCAGAGTGCAGCCTGTTCAGCCTTCCAGAGTTGCCCAATCTTCTGGTGTGCCCAGGAGGGAGTTTCTCATCCAGTCTCTGCCATGGTTCCCTCAGTTACCGCCCAGCAGGGGCGGACCTACCTGTTCCAGGGTGCCTTGAAAAAATTGCGCCCCCGTTGCTCGAGGAGCCAGTGCGCATGCTGCCATTCAGGGCAATCATCTTACGACTGGCTCAGAGCGCCTCCCGCTTGGAGCCCAGTGTGCATGTGCGAACCTGCGCATGCCGCATCTAGCTCCAAGCGGGAGGTGCGCTCTAGAGCCAGCACGATGCGCAAGAGCTTTTTCCCGGCGCATGCGCAAAAAGCTCCCAGGCGCTGGCACCTGTGTAGAAGCTTCTGTGCATGTGGAGTGCGCCGCCTAGCAAAGGCCCAGCCGGCGCGGCAAGGCCGCGGGCCGGCTGCGGAGGCCTGGCCGGCGCAAAGCGGGCGGGCAGCGCGGGGGGCGGGCAGTGGGGAGGCGGGAGGGAGCCGGCACGCGGCGCCCCCAGGTGGTGGCGCCCCTCCCCCGTGGTGACGCCTTACGCACCTGCGTAGTCCACCTAATGGATGAGCCGGCCCTGCCGCAGTGTCCAACCTTCCGCTCTGGGCAAGGTGATTGAGGTGGCAGTAGTGGACCAACTGCAGCAGTTCCTAAATGACACAGCTGGTTTGGGCCCTACCAGTCCGGCTTCTGTATTGGGCATGGGACAGAGACTATGCTGGTCGCCATCACGGACCAGCTCCGCTGCCAACTGGATCAAGGAGGATCATGTTATTGGACCTCACGGCAGCTTTGATACAGTAGACCACGCATTGTTAACCCACCGCCTAGCCATGACGGGAGTGAGGGGGACGGCCTTGAAATGGGTGTCCTCTTTCTCCCTGGACCAGGGATGCGAAAAAGAGAGGGAGGTGTAGTTTCTGAGAGGCTCCCTTGCCAGTGTCTCAGGGAGCAATTCTCTCTCTTTATTATTTAACATCTACATGCGACCTCTTGCCAAAGAGTTGGTGGGTTTTGGTCTGGAGTGTCACCAGTACGCTTATGACATCCAGTGGTGCTGAGGATGGATGACCGACCGGGCTCTGTACCCGATTGTTTCCAACAATGCCTTGAAGCTGTGACACCGTGGCTACGAGCCAGTCGGTTGAGAAAGTGAATCCATCGAAGATGGAGATCCTTTGGCTGGGTCAACCGGGTGGGTGTGAGCTCTGGCTGCCTACTCTGGATGGCGAGGCATTATGCCCGTCGCCTTTAGTAAAGAGTCTGGGAGTCCAGTTGGACCTGCTGCTGACCATGGAGGCGCAGGTCTCCAGTGTCAGCAGATCCGCTTTGTACCATCTGTGGCAGGAGGCTAGGTGGCTGGCACCCTATCTCTCCCGTAATGATCTAGCCACAGTAATCCAAGTGATGGTCATCTCTAGGTTAGACTACTGTAACGCCCTGTACATTGGTCTTCCTTTGTCAGTTATCCAGAAGCTCAAACTAGTGCAGAACACGGCAGCGAGACTCTTGGCCGGAGTGCTGGCTCATATCACTCCAACTCTGCAGCGGCTGCACTGGTTACCAATCGAGCACCGGATCATTTTCAAAATGTTGGTCTTGACCTTTAAGGCCTTGTATGGTCTGGCGCCGGTGTACTTGAGGGACCGTCTACTTCCATATGTTCCCCAGAGATCTCTTCGTTCTGAGGATCTCAACCTCTTGCAGATCCCCTCCCTGCGAACCATCCACTTGTCATCAACCAGGCAGAGAGCCTTCTCCATGGCAGCACCATATTTATGGGATAATTTACCACCTGTACATGAAATTAGCGAGCTGCCGGCCTTCGGAGAGCTTGCAAAACAGTGTTGTTCCGGCAGGCATTTAGCCTTTAACCTCTTGGTTTTAGCAGAATATTGTCTATTGTTTGGTTTTATTGTTTTTACTGATTACTTGATTTTATTGTTTTTACAACATATTGTTCGATATGTTGTAAACCGTCCTGAGCCAATGCGGAAAGCACGGTATACAAATCGAAATAATAAATAAATAAATGGATTGAGGTTCCAGGTTTTAGCCTGCCACCTTTGGACTCTCACTTGCTGAGGTGTTCCTTCAAGTACTGTATCTCTCTCGATCTTAGGAAGCTGTTTCTTAATTTTAAGGCATTGGCATGCTGCTTGATATCTGAACAGAGGAATAGGCCACATATGTCTACACCTTGATCCTTTCATTATAGCAGTGTTTCTCAACCTTCCCAATGCCATGACCCCTTAATACAGTTCCTCGTGTTGTGGTGACCCCCAGCCATAAAATCATTTCGTTTTCACTACTTCAGAACTGTAATTTTGCTACTGTTATGAATCATCATGTAAATGTATTTTCATTCACCGGACCACATTTGGCACAAACCCGATACACCCAAGTTTGAATACTAGTAAGGTTGTGGAGGATGATTTTGTCATTTGGGAGGTGTAGTTGCTGGATGTATAGTTCACCTACAATCAAAGAGCATTCTGAACTCCAACAATGATGGAGTTGAACTAAACTTAGCACACAGAACTCCACATGACCAAACAGAAAATACTGGAAGGGTTTGGTGGACATTGACCTTGGGAGTTGGAGTTCACCTACATCCAGAGAGAACTGTGGACTCAAATCATGATAGATCTGGATCAAACTTCAAAAATACTCAATATATCCAAATGTGAACACAAGTGGAGTTTGGGAAAATCGACCTTGATATTTGGGAATTGTAGTTGCTGAGATCTATAGTTCACATACAACCAAAGAGCATTCTGAACTCTACCAACGATGGAATTGAACCAAACTTCCCATACAGAACCCCATGGTCAATATAAAATAATGTATTTTCTGATGGTCTTTGGCGACCCCTCTGACACCCCCTCGCGACTCCCATAGGGGTCCCGACCCCCAGGTTGAGAAACACTGCATTATAGGCTGCTACTTCCCGACAAATGTCAGGTGGTACAATACCGGCTAAACAGTATAATTTCTCCAGTGGTATAAGGCAGAGACATCCTGTGATGATGTGACATTAAGAACCACATCCACTGTTTGAATGTGTTGAGATATATTCCATAGTGGGCATGCATACTCAGCAGCAGGGTAGCCAAGCGCAAGGGCAGATGTCTTCACAGGGTGTTAGGGATTCCTCATCTTCAGAAGAGGAAGGGGAGGGACTTCCGGCCCGGTGAAGATGGCGGCAGGTCGGGCACTCTGAGGGCTCCTTGGAGTGCTGCCTGTTTCCCTGGCCGGAGGGCGATCTGCGCCCTCCCTCCCAGCGGACCGAGGCGTCCGGAGGGAGCCGGCCGACGGGCAAGATTTGGCGGCCCCGAGGTCTCCCTCCTCAAGAGGAGGAGATCGAGCGGCCCGGATCATCGCTGGCGCGGCGAGCGAGCCGGGATCAGGGAGCGGCGGCGACCCGCACCACTGCTGGCCCGCCGGGCCCCTCCAAGCAAAGGGCAGGAGGAGAAGAAGACCAGCGGCGGCGGAGTGCGGGGTGCAGCGGCGGCGCGCCTCCTCGCTAGGCGCCTCAGCCTGAGGCAAGAAAAGGCGCGAAAAGACGCGAAGAGGACAGTGAGGGGAAGAGAAGCTAGCGGGGAGGCCAGGGGAGTCGCGCACGGCACCCGAACGCGGGGGATCGGCCCCCCCACCGAAGAAAAGAAGAGGTGAGAGGAATAAGCCGGGCTGAGGGAATATCAAGAGGGGCAGAAGAGCCCAGTGGTCCCAGGGGGGAGAGAGGAGGAGGGCTTGTAGCAGCCACAAGATGGCGGCTGGGACCCTCTACCGGGAAGAAGAAGGGAGTTTAGGTGAGAACGCCATTTTGGAAGAAACCTGAAGCGCTCCCCCCCCCTCTCTTCCCACAAAAGCATAGAAGACTCCCTTTCAGAAGCCCCTGCCTGCCCCCATAGCCTCAGAAGACTGGGAGAGACGACTCTAAAAACAGTATAGCAGTAAAAAGAACAGTAGAAAACCAAAGGGAAAATAATAAATAAATAAAAAAGAAATACCCCAAGAGCAAAAGAGCAGAGGACGATGCAAGAAGAGGGATCAGAAGAGGAGGGAGTGACTTTGAGGGACATCCTCGCAGAGCTGCGAAGAATAGGGGAAGCCCAGGACGGATTCCTACGGAGGATGGATGCCAGGCTGTCCTGGCAAGAAAGGCAGGTGGGTGCGGTCCGGGAGCACTCCCAACGGGCAAGGGCAGAGCCAGCTGATGAGACGTTCCCCATAATGCCAGAGCTGCTGACCTTCTGTGATGATGGAGGAGACGCGCCCCTGGTCAAGGGGGAAAACGCGGCAATGCGTGAGGGTGGAGAGAGGAGAGGGAAGGAGAATGTAAAGCCACGGGAAGTACCAGAGGAAAGAGGACCTCACCCCAAAAATAGTGAGGAAGTGTCACTGGAAGCTGCAAGAAAGACTTCGAAGGGCCCTAAAACCTCTGCCCCCCAAAAAAGAGAAAAGAGGAAAACCCAAGAGGCTGCTGCAACACCCAAGAGCCCCATCCCGGATACAGATAAGAAAGACGGCAAAAAGAGTGGGACGCAGCCCAATAGGAAGAGAAGCTGGACGAGAACAACCCAGCAAGGAAGAAAGAAAAACCTAGAGAAAAGCTGCCCCTACTCTCTTTGAGGCGTATTTTAGGCCGGCGAGATGTGGCATCCTGGAGATGGATATAAAAGGCCTCGAATCTCCTAGGGAGAATGGTTAGAGAGGAAGCCGAGGAAGGCGAAGGGGCACAGATCCAACTACACTGGGGGACGAGGAGCGGACAATGGACACCAAACACTGGGGAGACTTTGAGGGGTAAGGGAAAAGAGTTTTTAAAAGGACAAACACTAAAGACAACAGATGGCTTTTGTTTCAGGGGATTGTGAAGACCCGGCTCTGGAAAAAGAAGGAAAAAGAGCCTAAAAAGAAAACTTGTAAAAAAGAAATGTCCAGTTTAACAAGGAGAGAGACTGTACGAGAAAAACAAGATGGACCCAGGAACAAGGAACTTAGAAGGAAACGGGTTACCCCTATCTCTATCTTTTCCCATCACCATTGCCCATTACTAGCCTTCCCAGAGCCCGGACCAAACAACCCCCATCGCCGCCTCCAACCCCTACCCCTGCCCACCCTCCATTCCTCCCCATACCCTCAACCCGCCCTACCCCAAAACCACCACCCATTTTTTTTCATCCGTATGTATTCAAAACTTTCAATAAAAATTAATTTTAAAAAAAAAGAAGAGGAAGGGGAGTAGGAAAGTGTCCATGAATCAGAAGGGGAGTTAGAATCAGAGGATGAGGTTCTGCAACTGCCAGCATTTCTGGAAAGGCCAAAGGAAACAGAGCAGAGATGCCATTCAGCTAGAATAGCTGCCAGAAACGCCAAAGTAATTGGGTACCTCTCTAGCACCTCCTGCATGGGGAATTCAGGGCTATCAATCAGAAGCAGGAGTAGTCAGTAGGCTTGTTTGATTTAAAAAATGGTTCAAAACTCGTTTTGGATATAGGGGGTGCTGGTGGTTCGGATCTAAAGTCAATTCCAATTTTCACAGGAAAAAAAGTTCAAAACTTTTCAAAATTTCTGAGACTTCCGAATCCTTTGTTAATGGTTTCAAGGTGTCATTTCCTCTTTCATTGGATGGTCTTTACTTTGAAAGTAGTTGTTTTACTCCAGAAGGGGGAGAAGCAAAGGGAAGAAATCCATCCACTCTGGTTAAACCCACTTGGAAAGGGAAGGAAAGGACTCCATCCCACTGATGTGGGAGAGAAAGGAAAGGAATCCATCTACACTGGTTTAAACTGACGCGGATCCATCCCATCCACACTGGTTTAAACTGACGTTTTTCCTCCTGTTTTTCTCCCTTCCCTTCACCTCTTTCCTTATCTCTCTTCCATTCCCCGTTCCTTTTCTCCTCCAAATCCCAGCCTGTTCAGGAAAACATGGAGGGGGCATTTTACTAGGTTCCCCGGGTATGTTGTTCCCTTGCAAAGCGGTAGCGTGGCACCTTTCCCACCCAAGCAGGCTGCCGTAGTCCCTCTGGCCACCAGGGAAGCTGTCGCTTCCTCATTCTTTGCATACTTCCTGGAGATTTTTATGACCTCGTGAATCAAATTAGCCTCCCCACAAAGTGGTACCTAAATTTCCTACTTGACAGATGCAACTGTCTCTCGGGCTGCAAAGGTTGACAACAAGCTACACAATTTTGGTCGGGAGCTCACTCTGACCCAGGCTGGCTTTGAACTTATGACCTTCCGGTCAGTAGTTTTCTTAATGCAGCTGACTTCCAGCCAGCTGCGCCACAGTCCTGGTGC
Source organism: Anolis apletophallus (assembly GCA_030556195.1). Lineage (NCBI taxonomy): Eukaryota > Metazoa > Chordata > Lepidosauria > Squamata > Anolidae > Anolis > Anolis apletophallus. The sequence continues at coordinate 6,653 of JARBWK010003089.1, read as the reverse complement.
ATTGAGCCCTGGCAGTCAAAGTGGCATCAAATTGCATTAAGTGTACAGTGTAGATGTGCCCTGTAACTGCCAGGGTTCGGTTCCATACAATCCTGGCTAAATCACTTAGAGAGGCCATTTTAGTTTTCTGGATAAGAATCCATAGGACTGAACCATAGCAGTTAAAGTGGAACAATACTGCAATAATTCTGTAATGTGGATAGGCTCCATGGAATTATTCCTCTAACACCCGAGGGACTTGTATCAAAGTTTCCACGTTGTTTTCCTTCCATTCCCCGAATCCTAGCCTTCCTTTTGACAGATTTTGCCGAAAGGGTCGCGCTCACTTCCTGGCAACTCCGACGCAGGAATAATTAATAATGTCGTTTGGTTATTAGCACTCTGCCAGTTAATTATTGCAGATCTTTCTTCCGGGCCCTGAGCCATTTCGGGGATAATGAGATGGATTTGCAGAACCCCAGGCAATGGTGTAGCAAGCAGCCTCCTCCTCTTCCTCCTCTTTTTCAAAATCACTTCCCTTTATTAGGAATGTTTTCTCTGTATTTGAGGGGAAAGGGGGAGCCTCTTTCGCAGTTTTCATTTGCACTCTTCACTTTGCAGAGAAGAGATTCTGCTTTGTCGTTTCCATGTAGTGTCAGCACCCTGAAGAAGGCCCTTCTCCTTGCTTTTATCGATGTCACCAGAGGTTTGAAACGCTACTTTTTTTTGGAGAGACCTTTTCTGGGGTAAAAGTTCCTGCAACCCCCAGGACAACATTACACTACGTAACACGATTTTTGTTCCTGGGTTCTCAATATCATTTCCTAATTGATATGCCTGCCCGGGTCGAGGTGGCTCTCGACCTATTGTGTAGCCTGTTGTTGACCTTTGCAACCCGTCAAGTAGAAAATTAAGGTACCACTTAGTGGGGAGGCTTAATTTAACTGATTTATGAGGCCATAAAAAGATCTCCAGGAAACACGCTGAGGAACGAAGGAGTGCGACAGCTCCCCCTAGTGGCCAGATGTTATATTGCCTCTGTCTGTCTTGTGTGTTGGCATAGCTAGCACAAGGCTGGCTTGGCACTGCCATCCTCAAGCCTGGAGAAGCTGCTGGTAGAGCTGAAGCCAGAGGGGGCGGAGCCAGGCTGTGCCAAGCCCCTCCCCCTCCCCTCTTGATTTGGAGCTCCCAGCAGCTTCTCCAGGCTTGAGGATGGCAGTGCCAAGCCAGTGGTGGCATAGCTAGCACAAGGCTGGCTTGGCCCTGACCTCCTCAAGGCTGGAGCAGCTGCTGGGAGTGCTCCGCCCCCTCTGAGAAGCGCCCCATCTGGCTGGGATCAACCTCCTTCGGTCCCGGAATCGACTGGTCCATCGCAATCGACTTCCTGGGCAGCCCTGGTGTATGTTGTAATCCACTCTGAGTCTTCTCGGGGAAACAGAACGAAATATAAAAGTGTTGTTGTTGTTGATGATGATGTTATTATTATAGTATTCAAAATTATCAACAGGCCCACTAAGCCTTCCAGATCCCTCTCCCATGGACTGTTTTCAAGCCATTTGTAGGATCTATGACTTCCATCGCTGCTCTCTGCCCTTTCTGGGTTTTTGAGATCTATGGGAAGAATTGTCCCTAGCACAGAAGAGGGTCCCCATGCTGTCTTCTGCATCAAAATCAGACCCTAGGATTTGGAGAAGCATGAGATTGTGGTGCTGCAAAGCCCTTGTACGTCACGAATCTCCTTGCATCCGTTTTGGTGGCCACATCTCAGGGCTGGAAATATCTGTGTGCATCTCTGTGCTCAGTGTCGGAGAGAGAGAGGCTAATTAGGAAAGGGGCTTCAATTCGTTTAGTGGACAGGGACAGCTTGGCTTTAATTAACCTTGCTGCCTCTGTGCCGAGGAGGAGAGATGAATGGCTTCTCCAGCATGCTGCCAACCTCCGCCCCCATCAAGAAGGCGTACTAGAAGTCCCATCAATAAACAGGTGGCAAGGCCTTCTTCCAATGCAGGGGGGGGGGGGGTGTGCTGCTGTTTGGAGAAAGTCATACATCGGAGGTGAAGCCGCCACCTGGTTTTCACCTGCCCTCATCCATCATACATGACTGAACTGCCAAAATGTTCACTGCAAATAGTTTGAATGGAAAGAAAGAACCACCATCCAATACAACAAGGTCAAGTACCTCATTCATAACACACTATGTAACCTGTTTTTTGTTCCTGGATTATTAATGCTGTTTCCTAATTGGTTCTATCATAAAAACATGGGGAAAGTTTTTTCAACTTCAGAAACTTTGTTTTTGTGGGAGGGGCATTGTCGTGCAACATATTTTACTCTAGTTTTTCAATGAGTATCTCATCGAGTCTCAACCAATTCAACATTACATTATGTGGATGACACTCTCACCATTTGGAGTTAATGTAGAAGAACTAAACAAGTTCTTGAGCCATATCAACAATATCCACCCAAACATTCAATTCACAATGGAAAAAGAAAAGGATGGAAAACTACCATTTCTAGATGTCCTAGTCCAGTGTTTCCCAAGCTTTTTTGAGCCGCGGCACACTTCTTACATTTACAAAATCCTGGGGCACACCACCAACCAAAATTACACAAAATGACACTCGAACACAGTAATATATATAGTTAATATGTTTTTAAATGTAAAGGATGAAAAACCCTGGTCTACCGTATATCATGCAGCTGTGGACAAGTCTCCATAGGGACCCCCCAAACACAGCAGCATTGCCCAAACGTGCATCAAGAAACATGGAAGGCACTGCAGACTAATTCAACCAGAGAAGTCACCTATTGCAGAGCACTTGATGGACCAACCTGGACACAGCATATTATCTGAGAACACAGAAATGCTGGACCACTTTAACAAGTACCATGTCAGGCTACACAGAGAAGCCATTGAAATTCACAAGAAGCACGTGGACAATTTCAACAGAAAGGAAGAAACCATTACAATGAACAAAATCTGGTGAAATATATATATCTCTCCAAAATTATAACAGTAAATAAAGAACAAAACTCAAACACAGGGGAACTCCAGAGAAGAAACAATTAGGAACAGCTAATCACATCTCGACAAAGAATTCCCCCAGGCAGTAACAGGGTACACCTAAAAACAGTCAGGGCATCAAATGCTAATCAAGGCGGCCAACTGAGACATTCCCACCTAGCTCCAACAGACAAGAGTTCTTTCTCCCACCCTGGACTTCCCACATATATATAAACCCAATTTTCCTAGTTTCCAACAGACCTCACAACCTCCAAGGATGCCTGCCAGAGATGCAGGCAAAACATCAGAACATGGCCATATAGCCTGAAAAAACCTACAACACCCCAGTGATTCCGGCCATGAAAGCTTTCGACACTACATCTGTAGTTAAGCTCTACCACAGCTTCTCCAGACTTGAGGAGGGGTAGCCAAGCCAGTGGTGGCATAGCTAGCCACTACTGGCTTGGCACTACTCTCTCAAGTCTGAAGAAGCTGTGGTAGCGGAAGCCGGGGAGGGGCGAGGCCTGGTGCGGCCTGGCCGCCCCTCTGGCTTTAGCTCTACCACAACTTCTCCAGGCTTGGAGGGTAGTGCCAAGCCAGTGGTGGCATAACTAGCCACTACTGGCTTGGCACTACCTCCCCAAGCCTGGAGAAGCTGTGGCAGTGCTAAAGCCGGGGAGGGGCGGGGCTTGGTGCGCATGGCTCCGCCCCCCTCTGGCTTTATGCGCACACAGCTTCTCCAGGCTAGAGGAGGGCAGTGCCAAGCCAGTGGTGGCATAACTAGTCACTACTGGCTTGGCACTACCCTCCTCAATACTGAAGAACCTGTGGTTGTGCGGAAGCAGGGGGAGGGGGCGGGGCTTGGCGTGGCATGGCCAGGCTCAGCCCTCTCTCCCTCTGGCTTTAGTGTACCACAGCTTCCAGGCTAGAGGAGGGCAGTGCCAAACCAGTGGTGGCATAGATAGCCACTACAGGCTTGGCACTACCCTCCTCAAGCTGGAGAAACTGTGGTAGCGCTAAGCCAGGGGAGGGGGCGGGGCTTGGTGCGGCATGGCTCCACCCCCTCTAGAAGTGCCCCATCTGGCTGGGATCGACCTCCTTCGATCCCGGGATCGACCAGTCGATCGCGATCAACTTCCTGGGCAGCCCGGAGATAGATGCTTTTGAACTGTGGTGTTGGAGGAAAATTCTGAGTGCCTTGGACCGTGAGAAGATCCAACCAGTCCATCTTCCAGGAAATAAAGCCCAACTGCTCATTGGAGGGAAGGATATTAGAGGCAAAGATGAAGTACTTTGGCCACATCATGAGAAGAAAGGAAAGACAATGATGCTGGGGGAAATGGAAGGAAGATGGATGTATGCTATCATTGAAGTGACTGGCTTGACTCTGAAGGAGCTGGGGGTGGCCACGGCCAGGCATGTAGCCAGGGGGGGGCTAAGGGGGGGCTTCAGCCCCCCGAAATTCTCAGGGTGGTCCGCGAAAAGGCCTTACTGGTACAGTATTTAAACTGTTATGTTTATTCATATCATGATCTGATCACCATGCTCATTATATCCCACATTAATGGGGTTATTGGGATAACAATACAAAAGGTTTGCTAGGGTAGACCCTCTTGCAGCCAGTCTCAGCCCCCCGAACCAAACTCAGCCCCCCGAATCAAAATCCTGGCTACGGCCCTGGCCACGGCTGATAGGGAGCTCTGGCGCGGGATGGTCCATGAGGTCACAAAGAGTCGGACGTGACTGAACGAATGAACAGCAACAGGACTACAACTCCCATAGTCCACCAGCATCCTGTATTACTTTTCCTTTCGCCCTCCATAAACAGTAAACAATGGATATGATGATAATAATGTGCTCGCCCAATTCTTTTGAAATCTATTCTGCCACATACCATGTTCTGCTTTTGTTTCATATTATGGGTTTGAAAATGATGTGTGTGGTTGATGTTATTTTGGAAAGCTCTTCGAGAAGCTCTATTGAAATGCCATCTGTAAATAAATAATGCAAATGGCAAATAAATTAATAAGATAGATGGATAATTAATGCTTGTTTGAAAGGAGGACGGAGTATCTCTCCTCACAATGCAGCCACACTAATTGTTTAGAGCACAGTGCGAAAGACATGACAAAATGAGACCCAGCAGCTTAGCAAATGTATTGCAAACTACGCCAGAGTGTAACTATGTTGTTGTTATTGATTGCCATCCTTTCTTTTGCCGTTTTGTATCAGGAATGCCCTTTTACTCAGCCATTGTATGGCATAAGATTTGAGCATCCGTGGATTTTGTTATCAAAAAGAAGGGTGTCCTGGAACCTTGGTTGCATCTACACCTTAGATTTAATGCAGTTTGACACCCCCTTAACTGCCCTGGCTCAATGTTACGGAATCCTGGGAATCATGTTCAGAGTTCCCTCCTGTGATGAAGTTATGTTGTTTTGTTGCAAGATAAATGTATAGTTTGTTATTGCTTATTTGCCTATACGTTTAATGGTAAAATGTTTAACAAGCCACAGAGGGTTGGTGGGGAATGTTGGAGCAGCAGGCCCCTGTGAAGGCTGTTGCCGTGGAGGCAGAAGTTAGAGCTGCACCTGTTTTAGAACTTTCAGATTTTTAAAAATAAGTTGGTTGGTTTTGTCAGTTGGTGGGAGGGAAGCTGTCTTTTGGAGCTTGGAGGAAGCAGTTCGGTTAGGGGTTTCAGAAACCCAGGTGAAAGACAGACTTTGTCCAAGTTAGAGTAAAAAACTAACTTAATAGATAGGTAAAGCCTATAGTTGGCTATTTACCCGATGGAGCATTTAGCTATTAGAACTGCTTGGTTCTATGTTAGGAAGTACAGTGGAAACTGTACCCTATTGTTGAAACGTTGTAACCGCAAGATTTGTACCTCTTAGGAGACTTGTTTGCAACCAACTAAGCTCTGGACTCTGTTATGAAATAAACTGTTGAACATCTTTAGTACAACACTTCTCAATGTCGTTCTTGTTAAAATACAAGCCTTAAAAGAACAAACCCTCACATTGGTGGCTGATCTGATACAATTGGTGGCAGCAAATCTATTAACTGTTGGCAGTTTGAACATCTGTAGGTGGGGCTCAAAGGGAAAATACCTACCCTACCACAGTGGGAAGGAAGCCTTACTGCCCAGTTATAAAAGTGTTCGTTCCTTACATGTTAGTGGCAGTGGTAAGATTTGCAAAGTAGACCTGCCCAGCCACAGTTAACATAAGGAGCCTGGAAGCCTTCTTTATATACTTCATTACATTATTTGGTGGCAGCGTATTTACTGTAAGGGTCAAGGGGTCCGAGCCCCAACACATTTGGTGGCATGGTAGGATAGCCTGCCCGGCCATACCAAAAAAGGAATGGTCAGTGCTGACTGACCAACGGGCCAACCCTGATCCCTTACACCTCCCTTCAAGACATTTCTGTCTCTTTTCAACCCCGGGACATGTGTTGAACTCCATGCCTCTCCATGCTTGAAAAGAGGCTGAAGTGTCCTACCAAGGGGAAATTTCTCCATGTGATGCGGTCAGTTGTGGAGTTCCCTTCTGTTGTACTCCAGAGCAGGATTCCCTCTGACTCCCGACACCACACAGTTGAGTTAAAATAGCAAGCAGTTTATTGAATATAGTAAAAGCCAAAGCAACAAACGTAATCCACAGTTAAA
>JARBWK010003088.1:0-13296 GCA_030556195.1 Anolis apletophallus | reverse complement strand
TGGGAGGGGCTGGGGAGGGAGGGGGGGTTCCCCCCCCTTTTGGCCACGCCCCCCACCCCTTTAAACCCCGGGCGCCGAGGGGGGGGGGGGGAGGGGCTGGGGAGGGGAGGGTGCCCCCCCCCCGGGCCACCCCCCGCCACCCTTTAAAAACCCCCGGGCCCCGGGGGGTGGCGGGGGAGGTGGGGGGGGGGCTGGGGAGGGGGGGCGGCCCCCCCCCGGGGGCCCCATCCCCCCTGCCACTTTCGTTTGAACTGGGCGGCGAGGGGGTGGCGGGGGAGTGGGAGGGGCTGGGGAGGAGGGGAGGGGTTTCCCCTCCTCCCCTCCAGTTCCCCCGCCGCCTTCCTGATCAAAGGAGGAGGCGGAGGGCGCTCTGGCTGCCATGTGCGAACGTCTAAGCATTCGCGCTGGCAGCGAAAGTGGCCGGGTGGGAGTTCAGCTGGCAATTTTTTGGGGTTCGTTTTGGGGTGTTGGGAGGGATGTAGGTCCGGTTTTTGCTGTTGTCTGTAAGCGAGTGTAATGGTCCAGTCGTTGTCAAGTTTGGTGCTTCTGCGAGCCATAGTTTCTTTGTCTATATACGACATTAAACGGACTGACCAAAATTATATATATAGATGGGAGACTGCCAGCAAATAGCAGGTGCTGTATGCTATATTTTGAACGAAGGAACTGACAAAAACATCTGAGGGCACTTCTAAACAGCACTAAATCATAGGTTTTAAACACAGGCAATAAAACTTCGGGACTTTAGGAAGAGGTCTACATACAGACCTGTTAGTCCCAGGATTTCTGCCCTCATTGTTCAGACCTGATGCCTTGTCGAGAGATTTAGAGGCTCCCAAGATGGCCGCCGCAGGACTTCCGCCTCGGAAACTGGCAGTTTTTAAAAAGCCTCAAGATGTGGATATGTGGAGAATCAATGCAGTGAATCACTGCCAAAAGTTACATTCTTGTCCTGGTCAGAGAAACTGCCCTCAGATGTTTCATGAAGTATCTGCCACAAACAAAGTCTACACAGTAAAACCACTTCTGCTCATGGAACACTACGTTCAGCCAGAAACACACACTTTCAATGCAGGAACAGAATTTGTCGTATTGACAGTTTTAGAGTCTGGCTGCCTGGCCATCTGTCCAACAGATTTGGTTGTGTACTTGTGGCATCAAACAACAGGGTGCTGTTCCTGTGCTGTTCCTGATTGCTCTTCTTGTGAAAAGATGTACAACATTGATGGGGGGACACAACTTTGTCCTGGCCAAAGAAACTGTGCCCTCCACAGGTTTCATGAAGTTTCTGGCCCACAAACAAAGTTTGTGCCTTCTACTCAAGTGTCACCCTCCCTTTAGGAACCAACCAATCAGGAACAAATACCTAAAACCTAAAATCCAGATTTTAAAAATCCTGTGTTTCTCAATTGCAAGGACATACAAACATGCAAAAATCTGCATATTAGGCTCAGCTCAATATTCCCACATCTGGAAATCTCGCATTTTTGCCTTTTGTAGTGATTACTTCCGGGTAAAAGACGCGCTTAAGAGGTGACTTGATCGAAGTGTATAAAATCATGCATGGGATAGAAAAGGTGAATAAAGAAAAATATTTTCTTTGTCACAAAACACTAGGACTAGAGGGCACTCCTAGGCTCCAAGGTAGGAAAATTAGGGATTAATAAAGGGAAATATTTCTTCACCCAGAGGGTCATTGGGTTATGGAATTTACTTCAGAAGAGGTTGTGACAGCTGTCAGCCTGAACAACTTCAAGGCAGATTAGACAGATTCATGGATACCAAGTGTGGCCCGGTAGTTACTGAAAAGAACATTCAAGTGCCACCTCGAGTTGGTTGAGGTAGGCAGGATTTCCCTGGTACTGGTTGTGGGGGTCGGGGGAGCAGGTCAGGGTTTTGCCTCCCTTCTACTCGAGATCCCCGTGTACAACTGGTGGGCCACTGTGTGATACAGAATGCTGGACTAGATGGGCTGAGGTCCGATTCAGCATGGCTCTTCTTATGTTGTTATGTTTACAGGGAATGGCATCTGGCCACCCTCCTGTTTGCTACTTGAAGCTCCCTGGGATAAAGGACTTGTCTGGATGGCCCCTGGGTATTCCTTCCCCAAGAAAACCCCAGGAGACATATCATATGCCTCACCTCAGTTTGAAAAGTAGTCAGGGGGAACATATATAAGTTGATGCTTTGAGGTTTACTTGGCCATCCTCCTAGAAAATAATTCTGTTCCAAATGGAATTTTTCTTCAGTCCCTAAATTCTAGCATTGCAGAGAGTAAGGCGACATGAATCATAAATACCGAAATTTTGTATTTTCTTGCATTCACATACCCTTGAAAACTTCTCCTGCCACCTTTCTTCCCTAAACTCTATTTGTCAGGAACCGATATATATAGAGCTTTATAGGTCAAAACCAGCATGTACTGTTACAAAGTGTGTGTGGGAACCCAAAAAGCCCTGACGCCACGAGGACTGTTACAAAGTTATTTTTCGGTGCACAGTTTAGGGGATTAAAGGTACGTCGCCATGGGCTTTGTGGGCAAACTGCCTCCCAGCAAGGCTACAGTTTATCTAGACAGTAATGGACTTGTTCTCAAAACAAACACACTTCATCCCTTTAACCAAGTTGCCTTCAGTTGAAAAGCTATCAGAACTGTATGTGAAGCATATTCATCGACTGCATGGGTGCCCTGAGAAAATAATTAGAGATGCAATTCACAGCCTGTTTCTGAAATGTTTTGTGCATTCAATGGCAGAGCAAGGGCTCAGATCAGCATACCACCCAATGTCCAACGGGAGAGGGTGTTGAAAGAACTAAAAGACACATGGGCACTTAGGACATATACCAACCACCATTAGAACAATTGGGCAGACATACTTCCTTTGGCGGAAGTAGCTGCAATTAGACAGTCCATTCAGCCATTGGCAACACCCCATTTAAGATAGTGTACTGGGCAAGAAATAACCCCATTACCGAGGTTGCCCAAATGGGAGGGGAAGGAAATAAAAAGGGAGGACTGGCCTGAGCAAATCTGAGCGGCCTGGCCAGGAATCTTAGAGGCACTGTGGGGAGCGCAAAAGAAATATGAACAATTTGCCGACGCCAAATGTAGAGAGGGTGAGGACATTCACGAAGGAGATTTGGTGTGGTTGGCAACCAAACACCTGAAGCTAGGGTTCCTTCACGGAAATGGGGCCACGGTACATAGGTCCATTTAAGGTGGAGCGTCAGTTGAATGATGTAACATGAATTGAAACTCCCAAAAGATCTAGGAAAAGTACACCCAGTGTCTCACTGTAGCCCTATTAAAGAAATATGGGGATATTGGATTTGGGAAGGTTAGATATGTTTCTCTCTTGTTCTTCCTTTTCAGGAGGAGGAGATATCCTGTCAGGGAACCAATATTCGGGGCCTGGATTTGGCACCCAAAATCGGATTGCTGACAAAGACACAACATAGATAAGGGTTTGGACTGTGGGAACGAATGGATCTTGCAGGAAGGGTTGCATATGAAAAGGGAAAAGCGAAAAGAGGGATTCAAATGTTGTGGGAGTGTATATAAACCTGTGTTTGGTGGTGGATTGTTACTTTTGGCTTTGTTTGTGTTACTAGTCTACAGTAAAGTTTTCAGTAATTTCAGGGCGTCTCCTATGTGGTTATTTGGAAGGGGCTGTAGCTAGCGAAACTATTTCTAAATGCTCAACTGACATTTTTAATTGCGTGAGTGCTAGACTTATTGGGTACTGAAAGAAGCTTTTATTTGATGTGGCAGAATATTATATGTAGCCACCACTTGTAGCTAAACCCCTAGCCAAATGGATCTAGGAAGCAAAAATCCTCTTTAAACACTGCCTACCATCCAAAATTAAGAGGAATGCTCCTTGTACAATTCAGACTTCAGTCCCAGCATAGTTTGTACCCTGGTTTTAATCAAGTCAGCATTTCCAATATCTAATGCTAATAGGTTTCCAATGGAATCAACACTGCAAACAGAAATTATAGGTCAAATGAAACTCAATATCATTGAAAAGTCTACCATGTTACAGATACATGGGGCCATGACAATTATGATGTCTGCCTGGTTGGGGAAAAAGTACACTAATGGATGCAAAATGTTTTTGAGTTAATTGGCCTTGGCAGCTTACACACTCACATGATTTTTAAAAACATTTTGCCCATCCTGACAATCACTGTGCTCAGGCAGTCTTTGCCTGAGCTGTCTGCCTCTATAAGCATCACATTATTCTGGCTTTTTGAACATCAAAGAACTGCAGTTTGCCTCTCAGCATCAGTAAGGTTTCATCTTGTCCTTATTTACGTGCCATCGTAGGGAAGGAGCTCCATTCTTTGGAGGAGGGATTAAGTGGCAAGAGCGCAGTTGCAAAGGAGGCAGTGTAACAGCAAGGGATGCATTTTCATCGCATGGGTAAACTATAGCACCATGTAGACACATGTATATCTCCACTTCCTTTAGAACAGAAGAAGCACAATGACTACTGGGGCATCTAATTGCAGTGATGTCTAGAGCGGGGGTGGGGAGACCAAGAGCAAAAAAGCACAGATGTTTGTGTGAAGATGCACAGGAGCATAACAAGCAGCAGAGCACTGCATGGAAACAATTGTTTGGCACAAGGCCATTTCAGGTAAGAGTAAACTCACTTCACGGAGGTGTACTGGGCTTAATCCAATCCCCAGTGAAGCAGATGGCCAAACAGCCAGTCACTTTCAACCTGTCCTAGCTATAAAAGAGAGGGAAAGGAGAGGAGAGAGATCATGATGTGTGTTCCAAAAAGGACCCATGGCAATAGCAGTCAGAGACACTGGACAGACATGAGGTGCATCTAAACTGTAGAAGTAATGCCTTTGACACCACTTTGACTTCCATGGCATCTTGTACCAGCAGGACTGAAGACGGACAGATTGGAGGTTCAAATCCAGGGAGGGCATGGATGAGCTCCCTGTCAGCTCCAGCTCCCCATGCAAGGTCATGAAAGAAGCCTCTCACAAGGATGCTAAAACATCAAAACATCTGGACGTCCCTGGGCATCGTCCAGGGAGAATTCTCCTGCAGATGGCCAATTCTCACACCAGAAGCGACTTGCAGTTTCCCTGACACAGAAAGGAAAAAAACTTGCATGGCTCAATACTAGGGAGCCATGAGAATTGTAGCCTGGTAAGACAGCAGCACCATTTAATAGTGAAGGCTAAAGACCATGCAAAACTACCACTCTCATTATTCCTATAGCATTGAGCCATGGCAATTATACTGATGTCAAACAGCATTAATTCTACAATGTAGTAGATGCACCCATACTAAGGACATAAAGAGATATACAATAATCCCTGTAATCATTTTGTTTGGCTAAATAGCAATACAATTGCAAATTTTGAATAATTAATTGTGACTGTTCCCATTGATATGCCTCAAAAGAAGACTCCAAAAATGGAGGGAACAGTTTTCATCTCCATCAGGATGTCACGATGCAAGACCTTGGCCGGCCCCTTAATCACACACACACAGAGACGGTAATCAGCTAACTACTTTATTGAAGAATAAGAAACAGTTGAAAAGGTAATTGTCCATAAAAAGATCAAAACAAATCCAATAGGTAAAAGGTAATGTCCAAAAGCAATCTTGGCAGGGAAGTTTCCAAGGACCTGGCAAAGCTCCACTCAACTCAAGCGGATTCAGGAACAAGGCAACGATACAAGATCCAAGGCACTCCTTGGCAGGCCACTAGCCCAAAACTTAGCTACGTGGTCTTGGCTCGCTACGTCTGCATAGGATAGACGTGGCGGGTACTGAGGATCCGTTCCCACGGATCCTATACTTAATCCCCCTTGGCAAGGCCCCGGCGCTCTAGGCTTCTCCTCCTCAATCTGTGCTGCGGGACCTCGGCCGGTCTAGGCTGTGGAACCAACCCCTCCTGCTAGCCTCAATGCTCCGTCTCCTATCAAAGGTTCGACCTTGCCTCCCAGCACCTGGTTCCCTATCTTCGTGAGAGTCGAACTCCCTTCTGCTTCCCGGGCCTCTCCCTCGGTTGTTTCCCACATTCTTTCTTGTGAACCTGCCCCCCCCCGGCCGTTCATAATCTTCACTATCACTGCTTTCGAATTCCGTCTGGCCTTCCTGCATCTCGTAAGGATCAGGCCAGCCGTCATCCCAGGCCAGGCTTTCTGTGGGGAAGAAGGCCCAGCTACCTCAAAATCCCCTTCTTCCAGCCCCTCCAAATCCTCCTCAGAATCAGCTGGCTCCAATGCCAGTGGGACCCCGGTGCTGCCCCCCTGCCCTCCAGGCACGAAGAGAACTGGGTTGCTACACTATCCCCCTCAGGGCCCCTCAAGGCCTCCCTCGAGGCTTGGGCTTATCAGGGTACTTGCGGTGAAACCGAGCAACAATGTCCGGGCGTGAACATCTCGAGCCGGTGTCCAAGAGCTCTTCCGGTCCGAAGCCTTTCCAGTCAATCAAGTACTCCAGCTTCCGGTAGCGGAGACGCGCATCCAGGATATCCTGCATCTCGAACTCCTCCTCTCCATCCCGCATCACAGGGGGGGGCGGCTAAGCGTCATCAGGCCGCACCCCCTTCACCGGGCGGAGCAAGGAACGGTGAAACACAGGGTGAATCTCCATGTCCGCTGGGAGTTGAAGTTTGAAAGCCACAGGCCCCACCTTCTCCAACACCTTGTAGGGACCCAGAAATCTCGCATCCAGTTTGCAGCTAGGTCGCTGTATAGGCAAGTTCTTGGTAGACAGCCAAACTTTGTCTCCCACTTGAATCTCCGGACCCTCCTGGCGCCGCTGATCCGCCATCCGCTTGTAATCCGCCTTCGCCTGGTCCAATTGAGTACGTAGCAAGTCTTGAAGCACGGTGAGCTCCTGAAGCCAATCTTCCGCTGCCGGCACTTCCCCCGATGGAGCCACCGGAGGGTAGAACCGAGGATGGTGTCCATAGTTAGCAAAGAAAGGAGTCTCTTTGATGGATTCCTGCATCGCATTGTTGTAAGCAAACTCTGCCAAAGACAACAAGGACGCCCAGTTGTTTTGCTGATAGTTGACATAGCACCGCAGATACTGTTCCAACGTGGCGTTAACCCGTTCGGTTTGCTAGTCGGTCTGGGGGTGATGGGCCGTCGACATCCGGACATCAATCCCCAGCAGCTTCTGGACAGCCCGCCAGAACTGGGAAGTGAATTGGGTGCCGTGGTCCGTCACCAAACTCTGTGGAAGTCCATGCAACCGAAACACATGTTGCACAAACATATCAGCAGTCTCTTTAACAGTAGGCACCCCCACACAGGGAATGAAGTGGTGAAACAGTCCACCACGACCAGGATCGTGGTGAACCCCTTGGACTTGGGCAGGTCAGTAATGAAATCAGCCGAAATCATCTTCCAAGGAGCGGTAGGAGTCGGGAGCGGCTGGAGCAAACCGGCCGGCTTGCCCCCCTGGTTCTTAGCCCGCTGGCACACAGGGCAAGAGCCCACATAGTCCTCCACATCCTCCGCACTTTAAGCCACCAGAAATCCCGTAGCACCAACTGTAGGGTCTTGAAGAGCCCAAAGTGTCCTGCGGCCCGGCTATCATGGCAAAGTTTGAGAATGTCCTCCTGCTCGGGCCCAGGGGAAACATAAACAGACTCACGGTGGTAGAGCACCCCGTTCTTTACCTGGAAAGGATTGCACCCCTTAGTCAGCTGCTCTTACACCCACGGGTCACCCCGTTGGCGAGCCTGAATCCGGTCACTGAGTGTTCTCTTGTCCCCGGGGGCCGGCGGGGCCACCGGGGTTTTTACAGGGGCTGCTCTAGCGGCAGCAAAGTTCTCAGCTTTGAGCAGCCGTGTCTCGGAAAGCCCTTCTCCACCTCTGACATACTCCGGCTTCCGGGACAAAGCGTCGGCTTGCTTGGTCTGCTTGGGGTCACATAGTGAATGCGGAAATTGAATCTCTCAAAGAACAGGGACCATCTCTGTTGCCTCTGGTTCAATTTGCGCTGGGTCTTCAAGTGCTCCAAATTCCGGTGGTCGGTGTGAACTTCCACCAGGAATTTGGCCCCTTCAAGCAGATGTCTCCAGAGTTCAAAAGCTACTTTAATGGTCAGGAGCTCCTTCTCCCAAATGGTATAGTTCTTTTCCGGCGCCGTCAGCTGCCGGGAGTAGTAAGCACAGGGCAATAAGTCCGTCCCCTGCGGCTGTAGCAGAATCGCTCCCACCGCTACATCCGAAGCATCAGCTTGCACGATGAAAGGGTGCGGGGTTGGGATGCTGCAGAAGCGGCTGTGTGGTGAACAGCTGCTTCAACTTCCGAAACCCCACGTTTGCCTCCGATGTCCACCGGAACGGCACCTTTCCTCACAAGCACTGGGTGATGGGATCAGCCCACTTGGCAAAATCAGGAATGAACTTTCTGTAGTAGTTGGCAAAGCCCAGGAATCTTTGAATGTCTTTTTTGCTGGCAGGAGCCGCCCAGTCGGCCACAGCTTGAACCTTGGTATCATCCATGGCTATGCCCGTAGGAGAGATGCGGTAGCCCAGGAAATCCACCTCGCGTAGATAAAACGCGCATTTCTCCAGCTTGGCATAGAGACCGTGGGCTCTCAGTCTCTGGAGCACTTCCTTGACATGGCGGTAGTGGGTCGCCTGATCCGGAGAAAAAATCAGCAGATTGTCCAGATAGACTGCCAGATAACAATCTACCAGATCTCGGAAAATGTCATTCATGAAATGTTGGAAGCAGGCGGGAGCGTTGCACAAACCGAATCCCATTACCAGATATTCAAAGCTCCCCCACTTGGTCTGGAACGCAGTCTTCCATTCGTCTCCCTGGCAGATCCGCACAAGATTATAAGCACCCCTCAGGTCCAGTTTAGTGAACACCTTGGCTCCCGCATCCGCTCCAACAGCTCGGGGATCAGGGGTAGGGGGTAGCGGTTCGAATCGTGATCTTGTTGAGCTCCCGATAGTCATTACAGAGCCGCAACTCCCCGACTTCTTCTTGACAAACAGAATTGGCGCCCCGCCTGGGGCCTGGGAGGCCGGATGAACCCCTACCGCAGGTTTTCATCCAGAAACTCTCGGAGAGCCTGTTGCTCTGGTTCCGAGAGAGGGTAGAGTCTCCCCCGTGGGATAGGGGCTCCGGGTTCCAATTCAATGGCGCAATCATAGGGCCGGTGGGGAGGCAGGCGCTCCGCCTCCTTCTCGCTGAAAACATCCCAAAACCCGGCGTACTTTTTGGGCAACGTGGCAACTTGCTCCACCTCTTGAGCCTGGCAGGCCCGGGCCGTCATGCAGTGTCCCTGGCAATGGTCCGAAGAAAATTGCAACTGTCTCTTGGCCCAGGAGATCTGGGGATCATGGAGCGTGAGCCACACAATACCCAGGACGACTGGGAAATCGGACAACTTGGTCACGAGGAAAGAAATCTCTTCTTTGTGAGAACTTGTCCACATCTTGGTGGGAGCAGTATATTGAGTCACGGCCCCGGCTTTCAGGGTCCTCCCATCAATAGTCTGTACGCCCTTAGGCTCTTGGAGATCATGGAACAGTAATCCGGCCGACTTGGCGTAGTCAGCGTCGATGAAATTGTTGGTGGCCCCCGAGTCGATCATGGCATGGACCATCATCGGCCCTTCCCTGGCGACCAGAGGGCGACCATCACCAGGAACAATTGTCCAGTCTTGGGTTCTGGGGGGAGGTTAGCGACGGCGGCCGAGTTAGCGAACCCTCTTAAACTCGGCCGGCCCCTTCCCCCGCCGCCTGGATTGTTTCTTCGGCCTCTGGGGCCCCTCCAAATGCGGCAGAGGCCCGGGGTGTCTTTCCACGCGGTTTCTGAGGGCATTCTCTAGAGAAATGTCCAGCCCCCCCGCAGTACCAACACAAATTCAGCCGCTGGCGGCGTGCTTTCTCAGCGGCATCCACCTTGGGTCTCACATGTCCTAGCTGCATCGGCTCCGGTTCATCCAAGGGCTGGGGAACCGGGGCAAACTGCCGAAACGAGAACTGACTAGCCCCCGTCTCCTTCCGGACCGCCGGCTTCTCCCCGGGGCCTTTGTCCCAATGCCTCCGGGTCTGCAATCCCGCCTCCACTCGTAAGCTCACGGTGATTGCCTCCTCCAGGTCTGCGGGCCAGGCGGCCCCTCTCAGAATCTCTTGCTGCATCTCCTGCGACAACCCTTTCATATACTGGTAACGTAGGGCAGTGGGGTTCCATTCCACTTGGGCCACCAGCACCCGGAAACGGGAGATGTACTGGGACGACGACATGTCCTTCATCGACAACCGGTCCAACTCTCTTTCCGCCAGCTCTGCATTCACGGGATCCCCCCAAGTCTTCTTGATGGCCTCCAGGAAAAGGGCCACCGTGGCCACCTGGGGGGATACTGCCTTGATCAACGTGGTCGCCCATGCTGCCGCCGTCCCTTCCAGCAGCGTATAAACAAAGCCCACCTTGGCTCGATCAGTGGCGAACTCCGTGGGCCGCAGCTCCAGGTACATCTCCACTTGTCCAATGAACACATCGACTTGAGCCGGATTTCCCCCGAACCGTGCCGGAGTAGACACGGAAGGGTGCAGGCCCGCTCTGGCTCGTAGTTCTCCCAGTTCCTGCTGCATCTCCTGAATCTGAGCGGTGGACAGATTCGCCATGGCGCCGGTTGGCCGCCCGCGTTTCTTGGGGCGTCCTGTGATGTGACAAGGGGTTCGTGGAGTACCTCGGCCAACTGTCACGATGCAAGACCTTGGCCGGCCCCTTAATCACACACACAGAGACGGTAATCAGCTAACTACTTTATTGAAGAATAAGAAACAGTTGAAAAGGTAATTGTCCATAAAAGATCAAAACAAATCCAATAGGTAAAAGGTAATGTCCAAAAGCAATCTTGGCAGGGAAGTTTCCAAGGACCTGGCAAAGCTCCGCTCAACTCAAGCGGATTCAGGAACAAGGCAACGATACAAGATCCAAGGCACTCCTTGGCAGGCCACTAGCCCAAAACTTAGCTACGTGGTCTTGACTCCCTACACGTCTGCATAGGATAGACGTGGCCAAGGTACCGAGGATCCGTTCCCACGCTCTAGGCTTCTCCTCCTCCAATCTGTGCTGCGGCACCTCGGCCGGTCTAGGCTGTGGAACCAACCCCTCCTGCTAGCCTCAATGCTCCGTCTCCTATCAAAGGTTCGACCTTGCCTCCCAGCACCTGGTTCCCTATCTTCGTGAGAGTCGAACTCCCCTTCTGCTTCCCGGGCCTCTCCCTCGGTTGTTTCCCACATTCTTTCTTGTGAACCTCGCCCCCCCGGCCGTTCATAATCTTCACTATCACTGCTTTCGAATTCCGTCTGGCCTTCCTGCATCTCGTAAGGATCAGGCCAGCCGTCATCCCAGGCCAGGCTTTCTGTGGGGGAAGAAGGCCCAGCTACCTCAAAATCCCCTTCTTCCAGCCCCTCCAAATCTTCCTCCGAATCAGCTGGCTCCAATGCCAGTGGGACCCCCGGTGCTGCCCCCTGCCCTCCAGGCACGAAAGAGAACTGGGTTGCTACACAGGAGAAGATGGTTTTATTGTGTTTTATTTATATCCCACCTCTGTCCTCACAAAATAATCAAAGTGGCTTACAAATATTCTACATGAGTTGTTAAAGGCTTTCATGGCCAGAATCACTGGGTTGCTGTGAGTTTTCCAGGCTGTATGGTCATGTTCCAGAGGCATTCTTCTGACGTTTCACCCACATCTATGTCAGACTACACAGAGAAGCCACTGAAATCCACAAGCATGTGGGCAATTTCAATAGAAAGTAGGAGAGAATGCCTCTGGAACATGGCCATACAGCCCATATAGTTTAAAGTATATTTGAAAGATAAAAGTTATCACTTTTCTGTATGTTTAACTGATGAACGAATTCCCACTTCTTCTGGGAAATTAGGCTTGGTTGATCAAAAAAATGGTTCAAAACTGGGTCTCAGATGTAGGGGGCACTGGTGGTTCAACTCGGAATTGAATTCCTATTCCCCCCAAATCCGTAACCCGGAAACTTCATAATAGCGTCATTAATGGCAGACACGGATGCGCTGTTGGAAAAAAACAGCATTGGCACTGAGGAAACTTCAAGGTCTCCTCCACTCCTGACTGAGGGGCTCTTACACTCCAAGGCTGCCTCGGCTGTCAATGCAGAAGAGGAGGAGGCGATCCTCCTCCTCCTGTCACATAATTCAGAATATCAAAGTAGAGGTAAAGGTTTCCCCTTGACATTCAGTCTAGTCCTTCTTTAATGCAGCTTTCCAGGAACCAGACAGAATGGGAAGGGAAAGGAGGGGGGGGGGGGAAACGACATTCACCCAGGCTGCTTCTTTAACGCGGTTTTCAGGACCCAGGTGGGGAAACACTGAACTGAATCATTTACGATTCACTTACCGCTTTGTAACAGGAATGGGGGGAAAAGCTTTGGAAGGGCAAGGGAACTTCTGGTTTCCTTAAAAACTTTGTAATTGCTTCAAAAAGCAAATATTTCCAAATATATTCCGAATTACAAAGATTCCGAACGAACCTAACCATGCCTAGGGGAAATACAATGGGGTTTAATTCAAGGATTCCCCTCCCTGTATGGATATCAAAATCTGTGGATGCTCAAGTTCCAATAGATATATAAAGGCATAGTAAAATGATGTCCCTTAGAAGATGGGTATACCTGCACATCAGCATAATGTTTGGCACATGGTTTGCTTTTGGGATTCCCTCCACCACACACCCCACACACCCCAATTTAAAGCTGTGGTTGGTTGTATTTGTGGATGCTGAATCCCTGGATAAAGGGGGCTATCTGCATTTCAGCTTTAGAGGAAATAACAACAAAAAGCCGGATCGCTTTTGCAGAAATCCTTGCAAAATTCACAGAAAACAATGCAGCCATAGGAATAAGAGAGAAAGGGAATGCAACAAAATGAAGTTCCTGTGCAAAATCAATAAAAGCTTCTGGTACCAAAGTACAACCCTTGGTGCCATGGAGTCTGCTTTTTTTGCTGACTATCCTATTCATGCCTTGACATGGCAATATGATATTATACAATTTTATTAAACTTCCGAGAGGAGGAGAGGGTCAAATTGCATTTTATATGTCTCTGCTGCCAGACGTCAGAGAAAAAAGCATCATTTCACATTATGGCCATCTTCCCTTCATGCCAGCATACTTTCTCCTAAAGCTTCCAGACTACCGACCTAATCTATGTCCTCTCCTTCTGATCCTCATTTTGCACCAGTGGGGCCCTTTCCCTCCATGTAAGGCACAGATGTCAAACACAAGACCACCTGCATCA
>JARBWK010003087.1:0-13296 GCA_030556195.1 Anolis apletophallus | reverse complement strand
CCCAGCATGCCAAGTTCAAATGAATACTTCTATGAGACTTCTCTATGAACAGTGGTGTTTATTAAAGTTATGTAATAATACCTCCAAGCCTGTTCTGGCTCTTCTAAACATTATATACAGTACCTCATACAGCAGAGATGGGAAAAAGAACAACAAGTGGTCTACATGTGGCTCATGAATCCTGCATTTAAAAAAATATATGATTTTGTTGTTATATTCCAATAAAAGAGTGAACCAAAATCACCTAAAATCACCAGTACCTGTAGTCATCTGCCCCCTTCCACAACATTCATGCACTTCCCACCAACCTTTGACTGTAAATTACTCAAAACTGTTGACTACTACGGTGTTTCCCGAAAGTAAGACAGCGTCTACTTTCTTTGACCCCCAAAATCCCCACTACGCTTACTTTCGGGTACGGCTTACATTAGCCGACGGTACCTGCCGCACCCGAAAAGCCTTCCCCTTGGCCGCCCCGCGTCACTGGTCCCGCCCCTCCTCGGTCCTGCCTCCTCCTCCGCCACCGCTGCCCGCCGCCGCCGCCCGCCGCCGCCGCCGCCGCTCGCCACTCCGCCTCCGTCGCCCGCTGCCACCCGCCTCGCCTACCTCCGCCGCTGCCGCACAGCCGGCCCCACGCCTGTGCCAGGCACGCCTGCGTCACCGCGCCAGGCGTGCCTGTGTCATGTCACAACTAGGGCGCCTGCGTCAACGCTAGGCGCACTCCGCGCCAGCCTGCTAGGCGGGACCTACTGCCTTATGCGCGAATATCCGCAGGCGCGCTAGCACGGTGACGCAGGCATGCCTAGCGCGGTGACACAAGCGCGCTTTGTAGAGCGGATGACACAGGCGTGCCTGGCGCAGGCGTGGGGCCGGCTGCGGGCGGACGGAGGCGGAGGTAGGCGGAGGCGGGCGGCGCAGGCGACGGAGGCGAGGTAGGCGGGGCGGTGGTGGGCGGTGGTGGCGGCGGAGGTGGGCGAGGTGGGCGGAGGGGCGGAGGCGGGCGGAGGCGGGCGGAGGCGGGCGGAGGCGGGCGAAGGCGGGCGGAGGCAGGCAGAGGCGGTGACGGAGGCGGAGGCAGGCGGCGGAGGAGGAGGAGGCGGAGGCGGAGGAGGGAGGAGAGCGGAGGCGGGAGGAGGAGGCGGAGGGCGGAGGAGGAGGCGGGAGGAGGAGGCGGGACCGAGGAGGCGGGACCGAGTGACGTGGCGCCGGTGGTGCGTCTTATTTTCAGGGTACGGCTTACATTAGCCAACCCCTGACACCCCGATACGTCTTACAATCAGGGTGTCATACTTTCGAAACACGGTAGATGCAACATAACATCACTGTGAATACACCCAGATATGTCAGTTCAGTCTGAAAAGTGAGAGAGATCATAAGTGTGAAAATTGATTTCTGTGCTTCATACAGTTGCCTACTCCTGTCAAACAGGTACTCGTGACATGTCCCTTGTTAACAAATTCTCTAAGCTCATTTGAGTAAACTCTTATTATAGTATGATACCTGTAACATCAGAGCTATGTTCCAAGATAATTGGGGATAGCTGAAGCCATTTATAATGATGAACCTTAAATTTTGACTATACAAGGGCCAGAAGTATTCAATAGAATTACACTGGAGGACCTAGAAAGACCTATACACACATCCCGGGTAGAATATGTTTTGGAGCATGGGTAAGTGAAACTGTGGATGTCAAATCCATGGGTAAAAGGGGGTCATACCATTTGATTTCTTGGGTGATGTGATGCATTCTTACTTTGGGCTTCAAGAATGTACGGTATGTTTTCCAGACATCCACGGAGCACCTGAAATGATACTATCCAAGATGAGAATTTGAAGCAATCCCCAAATTCTCGAAAGTGGTCAGTTGCCCTGATTATTACAATTTTTAATCAACCTATCTATCTACCTCATCACATGCCGAAAGTGTCCCACACTGCTCTGCTTTAGCACAGGGCATGGGGAAGCCACCGCCACATGCCCCACACTGCCAGGCTCATCCGGCAGATGATCCCATGGGGGAAGCATTGTGTATGCATGGAGCAAGTGGCTTCCCCCCATGAAACTCAACGGCAATACAGGAAGCCTCCCATGTTGCCATGGCAGCATGGCAGTTCCACTCTCCTTCACCCATGGAACCAGCATGACGTCGTCAGATGGGAGTTGGCCAGCTCCATGAGTGATCAGGGCTAGATCAGGACATGTCACCAATTTTAGCCCCATGTGATGAAGAAGTGCTTTCTGGTTTTTTTCAAAAGTAAAATTAAAACACATCATTGAGAAGTACCCTAGTCACCAGCATTTTGTAGTGGGGGAGGGGGGGAGGTCAGGCACACCCAAGCCAATATGTAATGCATGTGGTTGAGCAATATTTGAATGTAAAAGTATGTGGTCAAATGCAAAAGACATTAGCAAGGAAGAATTCATAAAGTTGCACTACTTTAAGTAGGCAAACCTCTAAATACAGGCAATGACTTTCCAGATGAAAAATTTTAAAATCCACATCTGCAGATATAACTTTGTGTGTAGCATGATTTAAAACATTGCATTATGCATTAATGTATAGTCAACCAGGCTTTGCTCAAAATGACAGCTTGAGGAAAGTCTGGTTGCATGATCTCTTTGTTGACATCCATCTCATCTGTTCCACAGACATGTCAGATCCAAATCCCAGCTCAGGTGCTCATCTTGAGATAAACCACAACCTTTCAGTATAATTTGCTTCACATGATAAACCTGGAATAAAAGTTTGAAAAATCAAGTACAGCATCTTTAGCTCCAGGATATAAAAGGAATAAAACTAGTTAATATATATATATGGTTAGGGAGGTAAAGCATGATTGCAATAGAGCATTTGAGGCATTCCAATGGCCTTTTAAGATGTCTCATAGGTTACAATCTCATAGTTGTTTGATCAGCTTCTACCAACAACTCAGATAGAAAGCTCCATCTGAGTTCTGCACCATCCATTGCTGGCACCACTGCTGATGTCAGAATGGAGCATGTGCACTGTAAGATGAAGGGGAGGTGATCTTCCTTCCTTCTTCCTAGTCACGTGGGCACCCTTTTCTAACATTGACAGAGATGCCAACTTGACCAGGAAGAAGAAGGGGACATCACCCATCTCCTTCCTGGTCACGCAGGTGACACATTTTGATGCCAGCAGAGGCACCCGTAACAGCCAGGAGCTTGGACTGAGCCCTGTGGCTTGCTAGGAGTGCTGGTTGTAACATAGAGGAGGAAATATACAGACTGCCACAGCAGATCAAATGCACTCCACAGCCATGTGAACAACAGCTTGAGATTCAACATGATCTGGAAATCCTCTGGGAAACATTTATATCTGAGCACACTATCTTACAGTGTTTTGCCCTACTATCTGAGGTGTAGCGTACTCTCCAACCTTCCCACTTTGGCAGGGAAAGTCCTGATTAATCCTCTGCCATCCCACTTTTTCGGCTTCTATCGAAATGCTCTACTTTCTCTCTCCCCCATTTCACTTTATTTCTCTGTCCTGGACTTATTTCAGTTGCTGCAAGCTGAGTTCAAAGTGCAAAAGCAGATTGCAATTCATTAAACCAGCAATAGGGAAGTAGAGAAAGAGAAATAATCTTGCCCTTCCAGTAGGCTTGGGAAAAAGCAATCTGTTGCAGCCTCTCCTAGTTTGTGTTTTCTTTCTCTATCTTGAACACACAGTTTCATATGTCCAAGTTTTCATCTATGAAATGTTGGAGGATATGAGATACCTTCCTTCTGCCTATACATAAGGAACTCTGGCATTTGTAGTTCTTGTCAAATACAAGGAAATAGATCTCTCTGTCACCATAGTCTCACTTACTTTGGTATACACATTCTCTTCTAGAGAAGGACACTGATGGTAGGGATGGGACCAAGGGATCCAGAAGTTCAAGATGTTTCTGAGTAGCTCTTGCATATATCACACATTCTTTACAAATAGATCCATGGAAACATGCAACACCGGGAATGTGGCGCAGCTTGCTAAGTGTCAGCTGCATAAGATCTCTCTGACCAGTAGGTCATGAGTTTGAGGCCTGCCCGGGTCGAAGTGGGTGCTCGACCTTTAAGTGTAGCCTGCTGTCGACCTTTGCAGCCCGAAAGACAGTTGCATCTGTCAAGTAGGAGATAAAGGTACCACATTAAGTGGGGAGGCAAATTTTGACGGAATTATGAGGCCATTAAAGAATTCCAGAAACGCTGAGGAAAGCGGAAGGAACAACAAGGGACGCTGGGAATGCTGAGAGATGAGGAGTGAGTCAGCTCCCCCTGGTGGCCAGAGTTTGCCTCTGTTTGTTTATCTGTTCGTCTATTTGTCTATATGTTGTATGTAGAAATGGCAGGGATTGTCTGCTAAGTATGTGTACCTGTAATCTGCTCTGAGTCCCCTTCGGGGTGAGAAGAGTGGAATATAAATAAAGTAAATAAATAAATAAATAAAAATAAATAAAGTAAATAAAGTAAGTAAATAAATAAACATGTTTTCATAATTATAAAATATGATCTATAGTTTGTCATTTTTCTGCCTCATAGTAATGCAAATTGCAGCCCGAACCATTCCAGTCAGGGTATCTACACCCCATAAATGTAATCTTCCACCCAACATGTGTGGGCTCTGCCTGCATTGAACTATGGCACTATTATTGGAACTTCTAAATTGTCCATCAAGATTGCAACTTCCAGTAGTCCAAACAACAGAGTGCTCTCACAACTAGAAATATGAAAAACATGAAGCTTCTCTCCCTTTCAGCCACCCACACCTTTTATTTTGCTCGTGTTGTGAAGAGGACTTTTTTTCTCCTCCATGGCACAATGATGATTGATTGGATCAGAGTATGGAAGGTGCCCCCAAATCTCCCATTCACTGCAACAGTTCATTGTGCTTCCAGAAAAGCAAGTGCTCCTCAGTTTGTCATGTAGATTGAGTCAATGTAAAACTGTTGTATCCATAACACATGATTTTTGCCCTTTAACCACTTTCTGTTGTACAAAACCCTCATACTCTGAATTGATTTCATTCCAGTGTTATGCATTACCTGGTGCCACTTTGTTAATTACTCTTTGATCTTAATAGAAGCATTTCTGCACACAAACGAATCACTAAATTAATGAGTTTGGACATTCCTAGTTTGACCCTCCCCTCTTTGATACACAAAGCCCTTCTGTTTACATTTGATGAGAACAATTAAGTCACCTCCATTTCCCATGTTCTTGGCTTTGCCTTGCTTTTCTGCTGTACCAGGAAGTTCTGTAGAAAGGGGAGGTTGATTCTAATATAGCAGAGAATCCAGCCTTGAAATCTCACTTCTTGTACAAATGGAAATGTAATGCATACTGCATCCTCAATGCTTTCAGTTATTGAGGAGAAGCACACTGATGTTCCAGAAGCACCGAGAAACCACATAGCCTTGAAACCTTTAGAATTACAACTTAAAACAAATGGTCATCCTTTAGAGAAGAAATGATAAGACTTCACACCCCCATTTAGTGATAGAAGTAAAGAATTTAACCTCTTGACTATCTAACAAGCATAATAAAACATAGGATGGGATACATTTGTGCAAATAAAAAGAAGAAACCTTGAAACTCAAGACAGAAAAGCAAATATTAAATTCAGGCTTTATTCTGTTGGCATGGTACAGTTATTGTGCTTTATTTAATCAAACAAACTTTTCACTGACAGCTGACTGTTAGTAGTACTGTACACATGCTACTGTAGCTTTGAGGAGTTGTTTTTAGCGTATAAAGATATGGAAGGATTCGAAATGCGCAGAAATGCAGTTTCCTGGATAAACCCCCACCCCCACCACCAAAGCTATGAAGTGGATTGAGGATCCATCTGGTTGAGACATATGCCCTTGAAGTTACAATGCTCTTCTCTGCAAAGCTGAAGAATCACAAGATTCATTAAGGTCTGCTAGAAACTTCGCCAATATTTTTAACATCATTCAAGGATCCTGGAAGACCCACACTGAATAAAGAAAGAGACCCCATCTTCCTCAGTTGGTGATTGATTGCCCCTAATGTTCCAAAGGCACTAGAACCTGTTGGCCATGTATTAGTACTTATAGGGGAAACTGCCAACAAATACTGATTACTGTTGGCTATATTTGAGAGATAGGAACGGGCAAACACACATTTGAGTATTCCTTGCCTAAGAAAACGCCAAAATCCATGGGGTCACCAGTAGTCAACAGGCAACTCAAAAAGCACATGTACATATGTACAAAAAGCACATACACATTCACTCAAGAGTAAGGAAATGTACATTTGGGACAAGAGTGGGTTTACTTTAGATCATATCATCTAGCTCCTTGTCACAATCACCGACTTAGTACTGCCCCTTTAACACACACACGGAGACGTAGCAAAGGCTAACTAATTTTATTGAATATAAAAAGGTCCAAAAGACAATTCTCTTGAAGAGATCAAAGAATCAAGCAAACAGCAAAGCTGTAGTCCAATTACGAAAGCAAAGTTCCAAAGGATAGTTCCAAAAGCAAACGTGGCAAAAAACTAGGCAAATTCCCGGATTGCCTCCGGAACAAAGCAAGGTATCCGCAGCAATGCGAATCAATATCAAGGCAAGGTCTTGGTCCAAGGCGAGCCAAACTAAGCTCCGTGGTTCACTCAGCTTTCACGCCCTTCAGATCAGACGTGGCCGGAGAACTGAGGATCAGTTCCCGGGGCCGTTCTTAATCCTTCGGCCGGGCCCTCGACGATCTAGGGCCCGGCGTCTCCAGTCTCTACTTTCCGAACGGTGACGGTCTAGGGACAGATGCCAGCTCCTCCTGCCCTGCTCTATGTCCCTGCGTCTGTTATGGGAACGGCCCCCGCTCTTCCAGTTCAGTATCGCTATCTCCTTGAGAAGCAGCCTCCCCGAACTTTCCCAGCCGCTGGCCTCCATCTGCTGCTCGGCCAGGTCCTGGGAACCTCGGCCGTTTGGGAATTCATAACTATCTCCGCTATCTGCTTCGCTGCCTTCCATCTCCACCTGGTCCGCTCCTTCCCCGGGAGAATGCTCCCACTGCACCCCCTCGCCGGGCGGAGCAAGGAGCGATGAAACACCGGGTGGAGTTTCATGTCCGCAGGGAGCTGGAGCTTGAAGGAAACAGGCCCCACCTGCTCCAAAACTGTGTAGGGCCCCAAAACCGGGCATCCAACTTGCGGCTGGGGCGTTGCGTGGGCAGATTCTTGGTGGACAGCCAAACTTTATCCCCCACCAGAATCGCAGGACCCTCCTGGCGCCGCCGATCAGCCATCCGCTTGTAGTCGGCCTTCGCCTGGTCCAATTGAGTACGTAGCAAGTCTTGGAGCGCCGTGAGCTCCTGGAGCCAATCCTTAGCCTCCGAAACGTCCCCAGACGGGTCCACCGGAGGGTAGAACCGAGGGTGGTGTCCATAGTTGGCAAAGGAAGGAGTCTCTTTGATGGATTCCTGCGTCGCATTGTTGTAAGCAAACTCTGCCAAAGACAACAAGGACGCCCAATTGGTTTGCTGATAGTTGACATAGCAGCGCAGGTACTGCTCCAAAGTGGCATTAACCCTTTCGGTTTGCCCATCGGTCTGCGGGTGGTGAGCCGTGGACATCCGCACATCAATCCCCAGCAGCTTCTGGACAGCCTTCCAGAACTGGGAAGTGAATTGGGTGCCCCGGTCCGTCACCAAGCTCTGTGGAAGTCCATGCAGCCGAAACACATGTTGCACAAACATATCAGCAGTCTCCTTGGCAGTAGGCACCCCCACACAGGGGATGAAGTGTCCCATCTTGGTGAAACAGTCCACCACGACCAGTATCGTGGTGAAACCCTTGGACTTGGGGAGGTCGGTGATGAAATCGGCCGAAATCATCTTCCAGGGAGCGGAGGGAGTCGGAAGGGGCTGGAGCAAGCCAGCCGGCTTGCCCCCCTGGTTCTTAGCCCGGTGACACACAGGGCAGGATCCCACATAGTCCTCCACATCCCTCCGCACTTTAAGCCACCAAAAATCCCGTAGAACCAGCTGCAGCGTCTTGAAGAGCCCAAAATGGCCCGCCGCCTTAGAGTCGTGGCAAAGCTTGAGAATGTCCCCCCGCTCAGGGCCCGGAGAAACATAAACAGAGTCCCGATGATAGAGCACCCCGTTCCGCACCTGAAACGGAGCCTGCACCCCCTTGGACAGCTGCTCGCGCACCCAAGGATCGTCCCGTTGGCGGGCCTGGACCCGCACACTCAACGGCCGCTTGTCCACAGGGGCCGGGCGGGGCCGCCGGAGCCGGCGCGGGGCCGTTCGGGTGGCTGCAAAGTTCTCCGCTTTGAGCAGAGGCTGCTCGGAGAGGACCTCCCTCCGCGGACATACTCCGGCTTCCGGGACAGGGCATCAGCTTGCTTGG
This sequence comes from Anolis apletophallus, assembly GCA_030556195.1. Lineage (NCBI taxonomy): Eukaryota > Metazoa > Chordata > Lepidosauria > Squamata > Anolidae > Anolis > Anolis apletophallus. Next base: position 4,914 of record JARBWK010003087.1, on the reverse strand, counting down.
TCTGCTTGGGGGTCACATAGTGAATGCGGAAATTGAATCGCTCAAAGAACAGGGACCACCTCTGTTGCCTCTGGTTCAACTTGCGCTGGGACTTCAGATGCTCCAAGTTCCGGTGGTCGGTGTGAACCTCCACCGGGAACTTGGCCCCTTCCAGCAGGTGTCTCCAGACTTCAAACGCCACCTTGATGGCCAAAAGTTCCTTCTCCCAAATGGTATAGTTCTTTTCCGGAGCCGTCAGCTGCCGGGAATAGTAGGCACAGGGCAACAAGTCCGTCCCCTGAGGCTGTAGCAGGATCGCCCCCACCGCCACATCCGAAGCATCGGCCTGACGATGAAAGGGGTGCGGGGTTGGGGTGCTGCAAAAGCGGCTGAGTGGTGAACAGCTGCTTCAACTTGCGGAACCCCACATCCGCCTCCGGCGTCCACCGGAACGGCACCTTGCCCCGCAAACACTGGGTGATCGGATCAGCCCACTTGGCAAAGTCAGGAATGAACTTTCTGTAGTAGTTGGCAAAGCCCAGGAATCTTTGAATGTCTTTTTTTGCTAGCAGGAGGTGCCCAGTCGACCACGGCTTGGACCTTGGTGTCATCCATGGCAATGCCCGTAGGAGAGATGCGGTAGCCCAGAAAGTCCACTTCACGCAAGTCGAAAGCACATTTCTCCAGCTTGGCATAGAGCCCGTGGGCCCTCAGTCGCAGGAGCACCTCTTTGACATGGCGATCATGGGTCGCCTGATCCGGAGAAAAAATCAGCAGGTCGTCAAGGTAGACCGCCAGATAGCGGTCCAAAAGGTCTCGGAAAATGTCATTCATGAAATGTTGGAAACATGCTGGGGCGTTGCACAAACCGAATCCCATCACCAGGTATTCGAAACTGCCCCACTTGGTCTGGAAGGCCGTCTTCCATTCATCACCCTGGCGAATCCGGACAAGGTTGTAAGCCCCCCTCAGGTCCAATTTGGTGAACACCTTAGCTCCCCGCATCCGCTCCAAGAGCTCGGGGATCAAGGGCAGGGGATAGCGATTCGAATCGTGATCTTGTTGAGTTCCCTGTAGTCATTGCAAAGCGCAACTCCCCGATTTCTTCTTGAAAAAGAATCGGGCCCCGGCGAGGGATTGGGAGGGCCGAATGAACCCCTTCCGCAGGTTCTCATCCAGGAAGTCTCGGAGAGCCTGTTGCTCTGGGTCCGAGAGCGGGTAGGGCGCCCCCGCGGAATGGGGGCCCCGGCTGCAAATCAATGGCACAGTCATAGGGCCGGTGCGGAGGCAAACGTTCCGCCTCCTTCTCACTGAAGACATCCCAAAATCCGGCATACTTCTTGGGCAGGGTGGCCACATTCTCCACCTCTTGAGCCTGGCACGCCCGGGCCGTCATGCAGTGGCCCTGGCAATGATCGGAAGAAAAAATTAGCTGTCTCTTAGCCCAGGAAATCTGGGGGTCATGGAGCGCGAGCCACACAATGCCCAGGACAATGGGGAAATCGGGGAGCTTGGTTACAAGAAAAGAAATGTCCTCTTTATGAGAGCTAGTCCACATCCTGGTAGGAGCTGTATATTGAGTTACAGCCCCGGTTTTCAACACTCTCCCATCGATGGTCTGGACACCCTTGGGCTCTTGGAGGTCAAGAAATTTTAATCCACTTGAGACTTGGCATAGTCTGCATCAATGAAGTTGTTGGTCGCTCCCGAGTCAATCATGGCATGGACCATCATCGGCCCCTTCTCGGGCGACCACAAGCTGACCATGACAAGGAACAATTGTCCAGTCTTGGGTTCAGGGGGAGGGGTAGCGACGTCGGCCGAGTGAGCGAACCCTCTTACACTCGGCCGTACCCTTCCCCCGCCGCCTGGAGAGCTTCCTCAGGCTCCGGAGGGCTGGCCACCGCTGCGGAAGCCCGAGGGGCGCCCGCAAACTTGAGGCGATGGCCTCCTCCAGGTCGGCCGGCCGGGGCAATTGTAACATCTGTTGCTGAATCTCGGGCGAGAGTCCCGCTAGATACGTATAGCGCAGGGGTGGTCCGTCCCACTTGGTCTGGCTGGCCAACACTCGGAAACGGGAAATATACTGAGACAAAGTCCTGTCCTTCATGGTCAACCGTGCTAAATCCGTTCCGCCAGGTCCTCATTGACGGGGGTCCCCAGGTCGCCCGGATCGCATCTAGGAAAGCGTCCAAAGTCGCGCATGCGGGGCGTGCCATTGATGGGGAGTTGCCCACGTCGCTGCCATCCCTTCCATACAGTTGAACACGAACCCCACCTGGGCCCGGGGTGGCAAATTCATTGGGCGCAACTCCAGGTACATCCGAACCTGGGCAATGAAAACTTCCACCAACGCCGGTTCCATTGAAACCGAGCCTGGGCATTCACCGACGGGTGCCGCCCCGCTCGGGTTCGCAGCTCCGCCACCTCCTGTTGCAACGCCGCCACTTGCGGGCCCGTCAAGTTCGCCATGGCGGCCGTGGAGACAATGGGAGCCTTGGTACGCAGCCGGCGGTTTCTGGTACGTCCCGTGGTGCAAAAAAGGTTCGAGGAGTTCTCCGGCCAACTGTCACAATCACCGACTTAGTACTGCCCCTTTAACACACACACGGAGGCGTAGCAAAGGCTAACTAATTTTATTGAATATAAAAAGGTCAAAAGACAATTCTCTTGAAGAGATCAAAGAATCAAGCAAACAGCAAAGCTGTAGTCCAATTACAAAGCAAAGTTCCAAAGGATAGTTCCAAAAGCAAACGTGGCAAAAAACTAGGCAAATTCCCGGATTGCCTCCGGAACAAAGCAAGGTATCCGCAGCAATGCGAATCAATATCAAGGCAAGGTCTTGGTCCAAGGCGAAGCCAAACTAAGCTCCGTGGTTCACTCCGCTTTCACGCCCTTCAGATCAGACGTGGCCGGAGAACTGAGGATCAGTTCCCACGGGCCGTTCTTAATCCTTCGGCCGGGCCCCTCGACGATCTAGGGCCCGGCGTCTCCAGTCTCTACTTTCCGAACGGTGACGGTCTAGGGACAGATGCCAGCTCCTCCTGCCCTGCTCTATGTCCCTGCGTCTGTTATGGGAACGGCCCCGCTCTTCCAGTTCAGTATCGCTATCTCCTTGAGAAGCAGCCTCCCCCGAACTTTCCCAGCCGCTGGCCTCCATCTGCTGCTCGGCCAGGTCCTGGGAACCTCGGCCGTTTGGGAATTCATAACTATCTCCGCTATCTGCTTCGCTGCCTTCCATCTCCACCTGGTCCGCTCCTTCCCGGGAGAATGCTCCCACTCGAAATCCCAGGCTAAACTCTTTGCAGGTGAACTGGGCAAAGGCACTGCTGACCAATCTTGCTCTGGGCCTTCCAACTCGCCCTCCGAGTCCCCTTCCGCCTGTGCGGGTCCCAGTGGCATCGGGACCCCCGGCGCCTCACCCCCTCCCATTGGCACGAACGGGCCCATGGGTGCTACACTCCTCCTCCTTGCCCATCTAGATAACAGTTTTTCCTCCAATGTACTCAAAGCTCCTGCCAAATCCTACCCAATAGTTTCTTGGATTGTATTGGGAAAGGGGAGCCCAAATGTCAATTTTGCCACATTGTGGTGTCCCACACAGGGCTTGGAAAAATAGCCAAACTCTATAGGCCCTGGGGTTTGTGTTCTAGCCTTCCCATGCACAAGAAACCTGGAGAGTCTCTCAGCAATGAGTTCAGGACTCAAAAAGGGTGAACTCAAACAAGTTTATTTATTTACAATCAGTGAAACTGATGGCCCAAAAAGCTTGTAGTTGGTTACTAGGAAAGGGATTGCATCCACTTGCCTTTGCAGAGCGAAGGTGCATTTCTTTGGTTCCAGGTTTCTTTGATTGCTCCCACATGATCCTCTGGCACACAAAGTCCTTGGTCCTCCAAAAAATACAGTCTATGTTGAAGGGCTCGCCCTTCCTATTACTGCAGTCTTGGTTTGAGAGCGTTGAGTTGGCTATACGTGGACAAAGATGTGTTGTCTAAGCGAGAGCTTTAGATTTCCGTGTGCTTCGTCCATGTGCTATGGTTGGAATGGAGGGAGAAAGGAAGTCCTGCCTCCCAGGAAAACTCAGGAAGGGGAGGAATTCAGGGTGGTGATGTCAGGTCTGGAGCCAAAACACAGCTCTTCCCATCATGTCCACATGGTTGAACAATAGAACAAAGGCCCATACAGGTAAAGGCCAAACCAGGTACACAATACAGATACAGAACAAGCCCCGTGGGGCGCATAATACACATCACTTTATTATATCCAGTGAGAAGAAATATTCTGTTTTACAAAATGCTATGTTAGAACCTAATATTGAAATTATACTGTTCTTTTCAAAGACCGTTGTAGAAATTATTTGTGATATTAAAATGGAGACTCTGGCTGGCATCCTATTTAAATAACAATAATGGATTATAACAGATAAGTAAATGTTGCCTGTTATTTAAGAAGCAGTCTTCCACGTGGAGACCATCTGGAACTATTTTGCACACATGCTAATGTTGAGCTGTTTTTAAAATTAAGTATTGTCATTTGAGTGACAGAGTATCTCGTTATGTAGCTCTTCACTCATGGAAATTACAGCTGCCTTCTAAAAGGTTTATGTTATTATTTTTACTGTAAGTTTTGTTGTGATTGTGCAGTCAGCAGATGCCAGGACTCATAGAATCATAGATTTGGAAGAGACCTTGTGGTCCATCCAGTCCAACTCCCTGCCAAGAAGCAGGAAAATCGCATTCAAAGTACCCCCGACAGATGGTCATCCAGCCTCTGCTTAAAAGCCTCCAAAGAAGGAGTCTACACCACACTCCAGGAAGAAGAGGGTTTCTGTGGTTCTTAGTTATTGCTGTCACTGTACTAAACGTAATACTTTAGGGTAGGCTCTCATAGTTAGTACAGGCAGCTCTCCATGTTTGATGAGATTAGGGGCAC
>JARBWK010003086.1:0-13303 GCA_030556195.1 Anolis apletophallus | reverse complement strand
TTCCAAAAAGAGAAGCCTAGATGAGATATCAAAAAATTACATAGAGGTGAAGAACAATTAAAAAAAATTATTTAACAATTGTTTTTTTTTTCTATAAAAAAAGGTAGATCTAGTTGTAGCCGGACCATTGGAAAACGGGAAAAACAAATGGTTTAAAGGGAAAAGGGAAGGTAAAAAAAATATATTTTTTTGTCTTAAGCATAAAAAAAGATCCACATTTTTTTTTTGCCAAAAGCCATCTCGTCCAAAATGTATTTTTTTTATAGTACGGGGATTAAAAGACAAGATAAATGAAAGGTAAAGAAAAAATTTAAAGAAAATATCTTTTTACAGTTTTTCAGTGAAAATATTGTTTTGTAAAAATTCAAATATGACAAAAAACACAACAAAAGAACAATGAACTCAAAAAAAAAATAAATAAAAAAAAAGAAAATATTGTGTGGGGAAAAGGGGCTCATGCTGAAGGCTAGTATGGCAAATGTGAAACCCACGGAAAACAGCTCTAGTGTACATATTAAAAGCCCAATTGGGGACTGCAAAATTGGGGAATACTGCCATCTGTTCCTTTTTACAAAAACAAAGTTTCCCTTTTGGGATTATTTTTCATTTCTATTTCATTTACTCATACCCTTTGCTTCAGAAATATAATATACACAAAAAAAGGTTTTTATTTCGCCATGGGGATAACGTAGTATTGTACCTCTCTGCGGGTTATAAGGGGAATTTTTTGTCAAACGGGCCACTTCAATAAATATGCAATGATCTGATTAGTTCTTTAGCTAAGCTTTTTAAACTCACGCTCAGTTTTATGATCACAGTCCCTCCCCCTTTCTAAACGATTAGGTGGGTTTTCCAAAGAAATATAACCCCCAAATTTTTAAAAATTTTATAGGCCCCATCATGCATCTAACTTTTTTTTGTGGGGGGGCATAATTTTTTTTTGATACAATTTTATTTCCGGCAATTTAAAACCAAAACCGTCAAGAAATTCATATTATTGCACAATACATGAAGACCTTTTAAAAATTTTCCAAAAATTTAAAAAAATTTTATTCCCCGACATTTTTCCAACACCTGCATTAATACTGTATTTTTTTAAAAAAAGAAAGCATTTTAGTAGGGTGGACTGAAAACCCGCATCAACCCTGCCCCAGAATGCAAACCCCCGAGTAAAAAAGCAGTCAAAGGAAGTAGTTTTATTCCTTTTTTCTCACTTTTGGGCAGGGGGTTTTTGGTTCAAAGACTGAATGATCAAAGTGCTCATTTTTTCAGAAAGGACTATTTTTCTGTTGGGGGAATCACAAAAGGTGGCATCAACAAGTGTCATCTTTAAAACAAAACAAAAATAGTATATTAGATTGTTGCTTATATCTTTTTCAAACCCAAAAAGCAATAAAGATATTGAATGCAAAATTTAACCCTAACAATACATCGTTAATACAAGATTTGACCCTATCTATTCAATAAAAAACAGAGATGTTATGAAGTATAAATTATAAAGAAGCAAATAGTCAAATCCCTAAAATTGTACTGTTTTCCTTTCTCCAAAAAAGAAAAAAACGGTATTTGGCCCCAGAAGAATCAGAGCTATTGGAAAGGGGGTTTTTCCTTTAATGGAATCCATAAAATATTATAATGATATTACACAAAAATTTTGCAATAGAAACCACCCAATAATAAAATTATTAGAGGACAGGGATTTAAAGGGGGAAAATATTCACCCCCCCACCCACACAAATCCCCCCCCGCACACAAGGACATGGAGGAATGGATTCAAATTGCAGAAAAAGATTTTCCCCAATTTAAACAGGGGGGAAGAACTTTCTGGTTATTTCATTTTCTTTTTACTTTATTTTTTGGTTGGTGTTTCTCCCCCAGTGCCCCAAAGCACTTAAAATTTTAAAAAATAAACATTACACAATATAAAACATACTTATAGCAATGGCATTTGACAGTTAGATCTGATTACAAATTGAATGCCCCCAAAAAAGCCAGGTCTTGAGCGCTTGTGAAAAGATCACAGACCCAAACATAGCTCTAAGGAAAGGGGAATGAAATTCCCCAAAAATTGGAAAGGGTCAAAAAAGCTGCCGCCTTGTGGCACCTCCCTGGGAGCCCTTACAAAACAGGAGTTTTTCCCCTTATCAGGCTGTTTGACGGGGGGAATATGCTGCCTCAGAAGGCTAAGTTTCTTTCTCTGGAGATTTTTAAGGAGAGTCGGGATGGCTATCTGTCAGGAGTGCTTTCACTGTGTGTTCCTGCATTGCAGGGGGGAAAATTGGACGGGAGGGCCCCAAAAATTTTTTCCCCAAATTCTATGATTCTATGAAAAAAAAAAATTTTTTCCACGGGGTAAGGGGGGAGGGCCCCAAAAAATGGTGTATTATACAATAGAAACTCCCCCAAAAAACAATCAAGACAGGTAAAAAGTTACTGAAAAAAAGTTTTTTTTTACATAGAAACCCCCTAAAAATTTTTTTCCCCCTTCCATACAGGCGGGGGGGGGCATTGTGTTTTCTGTAACATTGTATTTCCATAAGAGAAACAATTCTTTGTGGTGGGGGAATACATTACTTCCTCCATTTCTATTTTTTTCCCCCCAAAAGCTATATTTTTTTTCCCCCCAAAAGGGATTAGTGATTACATTTCTATTTTTTTTCCCCAGAAAAAAACCCCATATATACTTGTATATAAGCTAAATTTTTTCCCCCCCTTTTTTTTATTTTTGAAAACCCCCCAAAAAATTTATACTCAAGTGTAGGTTATTTATTTTTTTTTTTTTTGTTATTATTATTATTTTATTGCATTTCTTATTTTGTTCTATTTATTATTACTATTGCTTTTTGTTATTTTTTCTGTGTATTTTTTTTTAAAACATTTATTATTTACTCATTTATTTTTTTTAAAATTTTTTTATTATTTTACTTTATTTATTATATTTATTATTTTCTCTATTATTACTTTTATTATTACATTTTTTTTTAATATTTATTATTATTAGAAGACTACGTAAACCCTTTTTTACATTGAAGAAGGTTGAATGGGGGTTTTTTAATAAATTTTTGGGGACATTCTCATCTTGGGGGGGTTTTATATAAATATTAAAAAATATTTATTTTTTTTTTTATTTGTTTATTAGGGGGTTTCTTATATTCCCCCTCCCGGGAGGCTCGGGCGGATCATGGTTTTAAAAAAAAAAGCATACAGTAAAAACATAAAACAAAGCAGTAAAAAAAGGGGGAAGATTACAGTTCTTGAATTCAAGGACATCGCATGTCATTTACAATTCAGACTTGGCAAAAACAAGAAAAGGGGGGGCTTAAAGCCCCAAAAAGGGGGGCTCTGGGATGCATGCGATGGTCTGGAAGGGAGTTCCAGAGCGCGGGCGCCATGGCAGAGGGGTCGCTGTCTCGAGTAGACAGGTGGCAGGAGCGGATGGAATGCCCAAAAAGGTTCTGCTTTTCCCGGGCCCCTAGCGTTCTCAGGGGAACATACGGGGTAAGGTAGCCCCCCCGGGTACACTAGCCCTAGACCTATTTATGCCTCAATAAAAGAAATTTTTTTTTGGTATCTTTTTTTTTATTTTGAAATTTACCAGTAGCTGCTGCTTTTTCCCCCCCTTGAGTAAAACTTTTCCCTTTTTTTTTTGGTAAAATTAGGTGCCTCAGTTTTATTCGGGCCCCCTTATACTTGAGTATATACGGTACTGTATTCTGATTATTTTATTATTACCATTTTCTACAATAAGGTCTGTTTTAAAACCCGGGGGTTGATAATTGGTTATCTTGCCTTTAAATCTCTATCACCATTAATCTTTTTCCCCAAATTTAACCTATTGAGCTGAATCTTGGACTTTTTTACATGCAAGTGCAAGTGTTCTGTTTCTCAACAAAACCCAAATTTTTTATAAAAAAACATTCAAAACAAAAACCAAAATTACATACTGTAAGTTCAAATGTATTTGGATATTTTTTGTTAGTTATTATTTTGGGAGAGATCCCAATATTTTAAATTTTTTCATAAAAAAAGTTTAAGCAATTTGTCTTATTTTTTTGAAAAAAAATTTTTTTCCCAAAGGGAAAAAACTCACCATGATACCACCATTTTGTCTTCTTTGGGTTCTTGTTCACGTTTTTACATAAAATGAATTATCTGGTGGTGCCCTGCAAAAAAAAAAAAAAAAAAGAGTCAAATATGAAATAACCAATAGATTATACAGTTGCTAAAATAGGTAAAAAAGAAAGACATTAAAATAAATTAATATAAATTTCAACTTTTTCATTCAAAATTTTGTCTTTTTTTTTAGGCTTCTCCCCCAGTTTCCCAAAAATTTTAAAAAATTTGAGGGGTTCCCCTTTTTTTAAATTATTTTTTTTTGGGAAAAAAAAATTTTTTGGCAAAATAAAAAGGATTTATCTTTTAAAAACCCCCAAAAATTCCCTTTTCCCCCAAACCCGGGTTTTTGGCCCCGGGGGTTTTTTTTCCAAACCAAATTTGTTTTTTAAATTTGGGAAAAAGGGCCCCCCTTTTTTCTTTAAAAAACCCCTTTTTATCTTTTTTTGGGGCAGTGAGCTGCAAAAAATTTTTGGGAAATTTTCTTTTGGGGGTGTAAAAAAAATATACCTTTTTTTTTTTAAAATTTTTGGGGAAATTTCCCTTAAAAATTTTAAAAAAATTTTTATAAATAGTGCCAAATTTTTATTCCCCCCTGGGGCCCAGGGGCCCCAAAGGGCTTTTAAAAAAAGGGGCCCGGGGGAAAAAAATTTAAAAACCCCGGGGCTAGAAAACTCAAGTCAAAAAATTTAAATTTTAAAATTTAAAAATTTAAGGGGGTCTATTATTATGTTATTAATTTTTAAAAATTAATGCTGAACCCCGAAAAGTAAAATGACTAAAAAAAATGAAAATTTTTAAGTTTTTTAATTAAAAAAAATTTTTTTCAGTTAATAATCAAAAAAAAAAAAATTTTGGGTTATGTTTTTTTTTTTAAAAAAGACAAAAATTCCTTTTCCTTTTTTTATTAAAATTTTTTAAAATTTTTTATTTTTAAAAAATATCTCCACTAAGTTTTTTTATCCTGAAATTTTTTTCTACATGTTTTATTTTTTTTAAACAAAATTTTAAATATTTTTTTTAAATCTAATGTGTAAGCAAAAGGCCCCTTTTTCTTTCTTTTTTCCCAAAAAACCCAAAAATTATAAAAAAACCAATAATATATCTAAAAAATTTTATATATTTTTAATCTCAAAAAAGGGAAAAAGTTTTTTTTGATTTAAATTTATTTTTTATAAAAAAAAATTTTTATAAGTAACAAAAAAACCCCCCGCTTTAAAAGGGGGGGGCCTTCCCTTAATTCTTTATTTCTTTTATTTTAAAATACCTTTTTTTTTGCGCTGGGCATGCTAATAATGCTAAGACAAACTGACAAAAAAAGGGGGGTAACCAGTTTCTGTTAAAATTTTATAAAAATAGGGGGCCCTTTGGTTTTAAAAAAGGGGGTAACAGAAATTTTACCTGAAATAAAACCCCCAAAAATAAAAAAAAAATTTTAAATTAAAATAAATTATAAATCATTTTTTTAAAAATTTCCCCCCGTTAAACTTAGTATTTAAAATGAAAAAAAAATTTTCACAGCTGGCTACAAAAAATCATAATGAGATGAACCCACGGGGAAAAAAATTGAATTCTCTGTGTGGGGGGGCTCCTTCTTTGGGGGCTTTTAAAATAGAGGCTGCAAAAGGCCTCTGTTGGGGTGTTTTTTAATCCCTTTTTCCCCGCCCCCTTTGGGGGGGGGTTTGGGCTGGATGACCAAAAGCCCCCTTTTTTAACCCTTTTTGATTCTATAAATTTCCAATCATGATTATCTTGTGCATTGCTTTTGATTAATCTACTTTTTGACCCCTTTAAAAATTTTTTTTTGGGCAGTTAAGTTTTTTTAAAAAGTCATTACAATGATAAAAAAAACATGGAAAACCATAAATTTTAACTCATCCAAATAAGGTTTTTTAATTACATTCTACCTTCCTTGGATAAAAACATGTATCAACAGATATGGCCCAATTAAAGGAGCTATTTGGTTACCTCAACAATACAATTCCAAAAATATGCCCCTTTTTCCCCCCCAAAAAAACAGGAAATTGCGTCATATTTTGTCATACCACTGGTCCATATAACTCCCGGATTGTTAAACTGAATATTTATTTATTTATGACATTTATATGCCCCCCTTCTCACCCCAAAAAAGGGGGGCAGAGAGGACTTTCCAGAATTTATAATTTCTACTCTATCCAGCAGTTCAAACAAAAGGGGCCCCCCGAGGTTCAAGGATGTGTGAAATAAAAACAGAGATAAGATTTGGTCCCATGCATTTGACTAAGGTACTGAGCATTAGATAATAGCAGCTGGATTTGAATTTTGCTGATTTTTTTCGGAATTACTGGCTGAACTCAGGTTATCGGCTTTTAATCGATAGTTAATGATTTTGATTGATTTTATAATATTTGTATGGCATCATTGATGCATTTGTAAAACCCCCCGGTCCCCTGTGGGAAACGGGGGGTAGAAAAAAGTAAATAAATAAATAAATTTTTGCTAAGCACTACAAGGACCCCCCCCCATCCAATTTTAACTTTTGTTGCTAGCATATGTGCTGTGTCTCAGAGGTGGGGGACCCCGAAGAAAAACAAGCCTTGTGGATTTCCCCGACACCCCGGGCATGCTAAAAGGCCCCTGCTCCCCTACATAATTTGATTAATAGGGTCTTTAGCATTTATGTTATCTGCAATTTGGGTCCTGTAATAAAAAACCCTTTTTAGATCCCAAAAAGGGGGGTAGTGTATTCCTCTTATGTATCTTCATTCAGTTCTGAGTAGTATATCCCAATGCTTTTCTCTAATTATATCGACCCAAAAAACGGAAATGAATACATATCTGGACATTCGGAAATACATGAACCTGTGGATAACAGTAAATCTATTATTTTCAATGGGACAAACAGCTGAATAGCAAAAAAAGAGTGTATAGTTGTACAGGAGGCCTAAGTGAAACCACAATATCGTTCCATGGATATGCTCGTATGGTATGTATTTTTAAAACATATTTTAAGTCACTTTTTAAAAAAAATCATATATTAGAAGTAGATCTTCTACACATTTCACCCCAAATTTTTGTATTTTATTTAATTGCTTCTTCCCATGAATGATTTAACTGTATTTTAATTTTCATCTAGTTGAAAACGTTTGGGGTTTTTTGCAGTGAAAAAAGATGTAAAGACAGTGTGGGGAACTAATGTTTCCCCAGAAAGGGCCCCTTTCGAACTCTTTTTTCCAGTGGTGTTTTTAAAGACACAAAACCTATAAAGCTAAGCCCCCGTTCCCCATCACCACAATCCTTATATACTAATCCCTCCCCATGAATGCCTGGAGAGGGTTGCCCCCTGACTCACAATCCCAGTGAGCCTTTGCATTCCCAGATTCCCCCGGGTTTTCATATACCCCAGAGTCTTATCTAGACCAAGGTCATATCCCAGTATATTCAACTCAAAAAATAGAGCAAAGTTCAGGTTTTGAGTCATCTCTTTTGACTCAGCAACTCAGGGGTAGTAGGCTCATGGCAGGCTGGGATCTGTCTCGGCCCCAGGCATAGAGATTCTAGCCTGACAAACCCTTTTCCACCACCCTCCTCCTCCCCTGGGAAGACGAACATTCAAAATTTTGGAAAAATTGGGTTAACATATCTTTTAACAATTAAAATAAACACAAAAAAAATTTTCCTCAAGGCCCGGCAATATCAATGTCGTACCTCTTCCTTTCGCTCAGCCACTCTGAAGGGCCCCCCTATTTGGGGGCCCAATTTTCAAAAACCCCCCAAACAAATTCTGGTGGATAACCATAAAATCCTTCCTTATAAAATCACCTTCCTGTGGTTTTTTGTCCCAAAATCGGCCCCCTTCCCCCTTATGCAACGCCTCAGTTACCTCCTTCCACTCTTCTCAAGCTCTATTGTACCATTTCTCCTTATCATCCTCAGCACTCCTATACCAACTGGTGTGGAACAACCTTTGGCCAAATACAATGGAAAAGGGGCCCCTGCCTGTAGATGAGTGAAAGATCTGTTATAAGCCACTTCAGCGTGGAAAACAATCTGCAATTCTCTGCTGGGCTTTTAAAAAAAATTCTTAGATAACACCCCTTTCTGCGTCCTCTCAACTCCCCATTACAACAGGGATGATAAGCAGTTGTAACCGGTCTGCTCCAAGGTTTCCCCAGCCTATCCCAGAATTTGCCGAAAATTGCACACCTCTATCGCTAAGCACCTGCTCTGGCCCCAGAAACCGGTATATATCTGCACATATAACTTGTTTTCTGCAAGGAAACCAGTTCGTAAAAATGGGCTTGCTTTGGCATGTCACACACCCCAGATATACTATACCTTTTACTAGGGGCAACCCCCCCCACAAAGTGGTATTATGGCATGGGTTAAAACCCCACCTGGATAATCCTGGGGCTTAGAGAGCCTTCCCCCGTGCAAAACCTCACAACTACTAATAATTTTTTAGTCCTCTTCCTGGCCACCAATTCGAGCTTTGATTAAAAAGAAAGTCTTAGTAAATCCCCAATGCCCTGTTCTTGTGGTCATGGAACAACCAACACCCTTTCCCCTTAACTCCGCTGGTACATACAATTTCTCGAACTATCCAAACCCTTGCCCTTTTACTTCCAACTCATTTCCCCTCCCCCTTCCCCCTAACCCTCTGTTTTTTGCCTCTTCCAGCTCCTCATCCTCCTGCTTTATTTCCAACCGCGTCCGTGTCTGCACCCTCAGCCCCCCTGGTCCTTTGTGAACACTCCCCCCCACTTGGAAGAGGATCTGGCCCCACTGCGGAAACGGAAAAGCATCAAACCCATTATCCTTCCCTTTATATGCTTCAACACAAAATTAAACCTAGCCGATACTGGGGCCCTCGTAACAATTTAACCTTTTTGGGGGCCCCCAAAGTAAAATTCTTATCGTTAACACTTCAACGGTAAAATGCCCCTAAAAAATGTCCCCCGTCTGCAGGCAAAAGAAAAACGCCTCCTTTTACATGGCCAATTCCTTTGCTGCCCCCCAAATTTCTTAGAAAATAAGCAAGGGTTTAAAAAACCCCCTTCCTCGTCCTTCTGTAACAAAGCTCCTCCATTGCCCAAGCAGAAGCTCCTCTGTACCAAAAAAGGGTTTGCTGGATCTGGATCACAACAAGGACCTTTAGTGGCTCCAAAAAACAAAAACCTTTTGCCTCTCAGTCCCCCAACCGGAAGGGGGCCCCCCACCCCCTAGCCTCCCCCTTACCTTTTTTCTTGAGAAAAACTGAAGGCAAAACAATATTCAAATCCGGAAAAAGCCGATAAAAGTTAGCCACCCCCCCAAAAACCTGTAACTGTCTCCCTTGTTTAGGAGCCCCCAAAACCCCCATCTGCCACTTTACCGGATCCATGGACACACCCTCTCTACAAAATTTTATATCCCAGGAAGTCAATTTGCTCTTGCTAAAAATTTACATTTATTTAAATTAACAAACAATCTGGCCTGCCCCAAACTCCCCAATCTTGAACTAACTGCACGTCCCTCTTTGGTTTGTGAAACCACAACAATGTCTCAAAAAAATACACCCCCAAAAAAGGGGGGGCCCCTCATTAATCAACTCATAAATATAGGGGGGGGGGCCCAAAACCCAAAAACATGCGGCCCTTTCCCCCCCAAGGACCGAAAAGCAGTCTTCCCTGCCGTTCCGCCCCGCACCATATGGAAGGCATTTATAATATCCAGCTTTTGAAATACCTGCCTTTCCCCAATTCCCTTGATGCTTGATTAAACAATGGATAACAATTAATGGTACTTTGCATAAAAAAACCAGTCGATCAACCTTAATTTCCCATCTTTCTTTTCCCTAAAGGGGAAAGGGGCTGCAATAGGGGATTCTGATCTTTGGATGTCCCTTTCTTTAAATAATCATCTATCTGCTCCTTTAACCTTTCCTTCCAGACATGGATAAATCTTTGGCTTGGAGTACTGCCCTTCTTTCATTCACCTTGCACTGTACATTCCTGACTGGGGGCAGATTTGGCTAAAAAGGGGTTAACACATCTGCTAAGTCAAATATTCCTCAGGAATCTGTGGCTCACCTCCTTTCTTCTCTTCATTCACAAAAACCACCATTCCCAAAGGCCCCGGACTCTAATGTCCCCGCTTTCCAACTATGATTGGATCAGCCTTCTCAGACAGTAATCCCAATATTTTCATGTTCCATAACAGAAGCCACTAAAATCAGCCCCTCCCAAGTATCAACCTTTCCTTTAACCCTTTCGCCCAATGGAAAGGGCCCTCCTCCCAAAAGTTCCACCCCCGGGGGGAAAAATGTAGGGGCTGGAATTCTGAATTTCACATTTAAATCCTTAATAATCCGGACATAATGTTTTCAGAACACCCAATCCCCCCAAGCTTTATCGTTTGATATTTTCCTTTTTTTTCCCAATTGATTTTACAAACAATATTGGGGCCCCTTTTTCACCCCCCCCTTTCCATCTTTTCACCCAGGGCCCTGGGGCGCTTTCAATTTTGGTATCAAACTTTCTTAAATACATTGGAAGGAATAATGTCCCGGCAAGAAATGTAAAAAGCCTTTCCCCCATTTGGGCTTTCCCACTACCCCCTGGCTCTGCTTCGGTTTAAAAGTCTTGACCTGGCGGCCTTGGTTCTGCCGATTTCCCCCCGTTGCGGGGCGAATACCTTCTACGTTACCAGCCATGGATCCATCCATCGACACACCAGGGTCTCCCGTGAAGGACCACTCAACAACTCTGGTAATCCCCTTTAAAAGTTCGGGGGGGGTTGCTTGAGACCACTCCCTACCTTGCCCCAAGGTCATAAACTCCCCCCATACTCCGTTCGTTTTGGGGGGTTCCCCTCAAAACTTCTTTGGCCTTTCTCTCCAGTGGGTCACGAAAACTGTTCTTCACCCGAAGAAACCCCTAAATTTCCCCAAAAAGGATCCTGTCGATCATGGCACTGCACATCCAGTCGCTTTTCCCTTTTAAACCAGCTCCCCAACCCCCTGCCTTCACTTGGGTACAATGTCCATAATCTTATGTGATGAACTGCCGCCAAAAAAAGGCCCTTTTTATGCCTCACCATAAAAATCCCGGGGGCTCCTTCCTTGGGCCAAATCACCCCCTTTTGGGGCCCATTTCCGCTCCATCTCTTCCGGGCATCTGGGCACCAGGCTGGGGTCTCCACTCCCCCAATCCATCCCTTCTAGGCATCTGGGCACCAGGCTGGGATCTCCATCCCCCCCGATCCATCCCTCTTGGGCACCTGAATACCTCTTCCCAGTCCTACAGCTTTGGGGTGGACGGGCCCTTATTCACCACCCCACCCGGGGGACCTATGCTGCTCCCCGCGGAACTCCTGACTGGGCATCCCCCCCCCCCAGGAGATCTGGATGGGCCCCTCTCACTTCCCCCCAAAGGCGTGTCGCCTCCTCAGGCCCCCATAGAATCTTGGTTTTAACATCTGCTGGGACATTGCTGCAATGTCTTCTCCAAAAAGCAACTTTGCATCCCAACACCTCCATTCCTGGGGAACTCGGCTCATGTTTCCTCCCGTGCCTCTCTGGTTTTGTGCACCGCCGCAGCTGCCCCTTTTGGGTCGCACTGGATCCATGACAAGCTTCCCGGATCCCCACGGGGTATGCCCCCTGGAGCACCGCCCCCCAGCGCCCTTTCCGAGCCGATCAGGGGGGGCCCAACCCCCTATAGTATTCCACCCCATTCCAAAAACATCTTTCATGGACTGCTCAGTAACATAATCAGCTTTCCCTATTCCTCCGCCTCTTGCATAAACCTATCCATTCCGGGGGGAAATTTCAGGGCTTCAGCTTCTGTCAGGAACTTTGCTTTCAGTAAAGGCCTCGAACTTCTTCTTCAGTGGTGTTTTTTTAAACAAAAACCCCAAAACTGAAGCACCCACTTCCCTCACCACAATCCTTATATATAATCCCTCCCCATGCAATGCCTGGAGAGGGGGTTCATCCTGTCAGCAATCCCCTGAGCCTTTGCATTCCCCCGTTCCTGGGTATTACATCCCAAAACTTATCTAGCCAAGGTCATATCAGTATATTCAACTGCAAAGAAATAGAGCAAAGTTCAGGTTTGGTTTTTTCTCTGACTCACAACTCAGGTGAATGTAGGCTCATGGAGGCTGGAATTTCTCTGGCCCCAGGCATGGGTTCTACCTGACAGACAGAAACAAAAGAGGAAAACCCCCGTTACAAAATTCACACAAGCTACTTATAGTTAAGAATGGGGGAAGACAACAGGAAGTGAGAGAAATCTCCTGCCGGAAGGGTAATTCACCCCTGAAAGAGTTGTCAAGGGAAAAAGGGTCTCTGCTGAAGCTTTCTCCCAATTTGTTTCCCAACAAGCTACATTTTTAAATCCAAATTCCCGGGGGAGAAGGTGAGGGAAATCTGAACAGAGGAAAAAGAAAAAAACACCACAGGGGATTAACCCCTTCCTATGGGACAAAGCCGTTTTATATTATAGCTGATGGGGGAAAAAGGTGCCAGTCTCTGATACATTAGGGTGGGGGGGAAAATTCCTGTCCTCTGTATTAGATATGGTAGCTTGAGAGGCACAGCCCTAAACGATTTATGGTATAAAATGAATCCAAGAAAGTTAAAAAAAGTCTTCTCTCTTACCTATTAAAAAAAATTTCAAAAAGGTTTTTTAAAAATATGTTCATAAACTAGTTAATTTACTATCTTGCCCAGCCAAGGGGTCAGTGCTCAGGCATCTGGGCCAAATGCTGCCCCAAACTGTTCAAGGTTCACAGTATGATTGGAGATCTGCAGATATGCAGCCACAACCTATCGATGTCTGGGACATGGGGCTCCAAAACCCAAATGGTGTAAGTAGACAAAGAGTCAGACCAATTGATGGAATCAGTCTTGGGTTAGATGTTGTCATAAGTTAAGAACAAGGCAGGCAACTCAAATAAATGGAAAACTGTTGTTCAATTTTAACTCAAGTTTGTTATAACACTTACATTCAATTATTGCTGGAGAACTTGCAAGTCACACTCCATTTTCATCATAAATTTTAAACCTTTTTTGTCACAAAGTTTAAAAAGGAAAATAAGACTTTCAGGTAATTTTTTCCCGGTAAACAAATAAAAAAAAGTGATCTATAATCAGATACTTTAATGTTCAAGTCTTTTGTGTTTAAAACTCAGACACATGGTTTCAAAAACACAAACAACCTGTATC
>JARBWK010003085.1:0-13303 GCA_030556195.1 Anolis apletophallus | reverse complement strand
ACATTTTGAAGTCTCCGAAGTGTGATCCAGTGCAACAACCAGCAGCAATCCTGTTTGCTGTGTACTAATCCCGATGTGTTTCTAATCATAATAATAATAATAATAATAATAAATCACATCGTCATAGACACTTTCGAAGTGTCCAAGGAGTGTGATCCAATGCAACAACCGGCAGTGATCTTGTTGTGTTTCTAATAATAATAATAATAATAATAATAATAATAATAAATCACATAGTCCCTAGACACCTTGGTAGTGTCCGAAGTGTGATCCAATGCAACAACCAGCAGTGATCTTGTTTGCTGTGTACTAAACTTGATGTGTTTCTAATAATAATAATAATAATAAATCACATAGTCCTAGACACTTGGGAAGTGTCCAACATGTGATCCAATACAAAAGTCAGCACAGTGATCTTGTTTGCTATGTATTGCTCTTGTTTATAATAATAATAATAATAATAATAATAATAGCAGCAAGTTTGGATAGCACAGGCAAGGGTGAACAGCCCTGTGGAGTTTCTTTTGCGGTCTGTGCCCCTGTTCAGAAGATTTCCCCTCACTTTCTGACTCTGTGATGGTTGGATTTTGAAAAAATTGGCTTATTGTGCAAACAAAGATTGGTGAGAAAGCTTCAATGGAGACACCTTTCCCCATGATTGGTCTTTCAGGACTGAATTTCACTTAGGAGCAGATTTCTCTCACTTCCTGTTGTCTTAATTAGGAGTAGCTTGTAAGTTGGATGTTTGTAACTCAGGGGCTGCCCGTACAATTTGAAACCTGAAAAATAAGCAAACCCTGAAATAGGATTATTATTATTATTATTGCCAACCAGAGATGCAGGTGAAATGTCAGGAGAAAATTATGTTAGAACATGACCATTCACCCCGGAAACCACACATCACCCCATTATTATTATTATTATTATGATGTTAATTTATAGTCTGCTTTCTCTGTCCATAAAAGAGACTCACTCAAACACCTCACTCAAACTTTCCTTTAAAAGCCTGCCCTGATCCACAATAGTTCTGTAACAGTTAAAGTGGTGTCAAACTGCATTAATTCTACAGTGAAGATGCACCTGTGGCCTGCCCCAGAAAGTGGAGGGTCATTGGAAGAGTGAAAGAAATCCTCAGTGAAGCAACTCCACATTTCGGAATTGTACCATTATGACACCACATTTACTGCCATGGCTCCATCTTTTGGGATCCTAGGCTTTTGTTGTTTGTTATGGCACCAGAGCTCTCTGGGAGAGAAGTGTGACTTTCCCGCAAAACTGCAAACCTCAGAATTCCATAACTTTGAGCCATGGTGTGACAAATTTCCTATCTGGTAAGCTAGGTAAAGCCTAGGAAAAGCAGGCCCAAGAATGGCAGCCATTTTAGATAGGGGCTAAGGGCATTCATCTTGGATCTCATTTCCAAAGGAGGCGTGCCTAAGGAGCAGCCTGAGGAAATGAGGGAGTTGGGATTGGCTGGTAGAGAAGGGGCGGAGCCTAACTTAGAAAAAATGCCTTGAAGAGGAGGCATTTTAAAAGCTGACAGCAGTAGGTGTTTGGGTGTCAGAGGAGAAGCAGTCGGCTGGAGGGAGTGTTAGAGAGGAGTTGTGAGAGTTAGTGTTAGAGAGAAGTAGCCTGAAAATTGGTCAGGAAGCTAGCAGTCTAAGCTAGTGAGAAGACTCCACATCTATCAAGGAAGATAGTGTGTAGAGGAGCATAGAGATAGATCAAGGGTAGGACTATCTGTACTAGAGTTAAGAATTGCTAGGCAGAGAGGAATTCCTTTCAGTATTTATTTATTTATTATTTACTTTATTTATATCCGCTCTTCTCACCCCGAAGGGGACTCAGAACAGATTACAGGTAGACATATTTAGCAGACAATCCTTGCGCTTTTCCACATACAACATATAGACAAACAGAGGCAAACTCTGGCCACCAGGGAGCTGACGCATTCCTCATCTCTCAACGTCTCTTGTTGTTCCTTCCGCATTCCTCGCGTTCCTGGAGTCCTTTTAATGGCCTCATAATTCAGTCAAAATTTGCCTCCCACTTAATGTGGTACCTTTATCTCCTACTTGACAGATGCAACTGTCTTTCGGGCTGCAAAGGTTGGCAGCAGGCTACACTTAAAGGTCGAGCACCCACCTCGACCTGGGCCAACCTCGAACTCATGACCTACTGGTCAGAGAGATCTTATGCAGCTGACACTTAGCCAGCTGCGCCACATTCCCGGTACATTCTTGGAGGAGAAAGGAGTGGTATTTTGTAACTAAGATTTGAACTGCTTAAAGGAACCATACGCCATACCAAAATCTCTGAACCATTAAGCTTAATACCTATTTTGTAAGTTCTCTTAAATAAACTTCATTATGTTATTGTTCAACACATGCCTCGGTCAAAGAAGTCTTAAATCAGTTCCCTAAAGCAGTGTTTCCCCAACCAGTGTGCCGTGGCACATTGGTGTTCCGTGAGCAATCATCAGGTGTGCCGTGGCAAATTGGAACCTCCACTACCCTTTCTTCCCCCTCCTGCCCACTGTGCTCTCTGGGTGTAGGTGAACTACAACTTCCAAACTCAAGGTCAATTCCCAAGCAAACCCTTTCAGTACTTTCTGTTGGTAATGAGAGTTCAATATGCCAAGTTTGGTTCAATTCCATTGTTGCAAGAGTTCAGGATGCTCTTTGATTGTGTGTTAATTATAAATCCCCAAACTGTAATTCCCAAATGTCAAGGTCTATTTCCCCCAAACTCCATCTGTGTTCACATTTGGGCATATTGAGTATTCATGCCAAATTTGGTCCTGATCCAGCATTGTGTGAGTCCACAGTGCTCTCTGGATGTTGGTGAACTACAACTCCAAAACACAAGGTCAATGCCCACCAAACTCTTATAGTATTTTCTCTTGGTTATGGAAGTTTGTGTCTTTCTGCCATTCCTGCCAGGATATCTATGTTGTGTTCATCGAAACAGGCCCAGGTTTCACACTGAGCGTATAAATACATTTTAAAACATATTAACTATATGTATGACTGTGTTAGAGTGTCATTTTGTGTCATTTTGGTTGGTGGTGTGCCCTAGGATTTTGTAAATGTAAAAAATGTGCCGCAGCTCTAAAAAGGTTGGGAAACACTGCCCTACAGCAATCAAGAGTCTAATGGTGGCAGCGTACATTTCGAAAAAGTAATCTCTTCAGTATTACTTCAGTGCACAGGCCTGAATGCAAGTCCAGAGCATTCTTGCCTAAGTTACCTCAAATAAGCCAAAAGGCTTAATATTGCTAATAATTGTGGTGGTGGCCAGTGGTCTTTCAAAAGGTTTTCCGGCCAGAAGATCGTTTCAGCTCAGTGCAGCGTTTGATTTCTATTTAAACAATCACACATTCCATTGCATTTGGGGATACAGCGTTTGGGTTTTCTTACTACACAAACTACCCTTAACTTAATATAATTGGTGGCAGCTTTAGGGGATTTGTCAACTTTAAAATATTTTACACATGGCTATTAATGCAGTGTCAAACTATATAATTCTGCAGTGTGGATCCAGCCGGAAAAGCCAACTGGGGCTGCCTTTAAGCCATGGCAAATGGAGTTTTTCTTTTGGGGAAATTTATGAAATGTTTGGTCAGCAGGCCTGCTTCCTCCCTAGACTCCCAAGTTGTGCTGCCCTAAGCATTTATGACTCCCTCCCCAGCCCCTCGTTCTTTATCTTTCTTTGCGGCTTTGGCCTCCTCAGCTGGGCGGGCAAAGCCGAGTAGAGTAAGGCGTCCTTTGCTTTCAAAAAACTTGGCATCTGTCACCCACAGGCTCCTCCCTCCGCCAGTTTCTTTTTTTGCCTTTCCCTGCCCTGCGCATACGAGTGGGTGGTGAGCGCAAAGCATTTCTGGAGCCTGCCCTTAGGAAGCCAGGCTCCCTTGCTTGCACGTTTCAGGTTTCTTCCTGCAACATCTCTTCTTTGGAGAACTGTATCCCTTTTAGGGGGCTTCCGGCCTATTTCCTAAGCCAGTGTTATTCAACCTTTCTTGAGCCGCAGCACATTTTTACATTTACAAAATCCTGGGGCACACCACCAACCGAAATGGCACAAAATGACACTCTAACACAGTAATACATATAGTCAATATGTTTTTAAATGTATTTATACACTCAGTGTGAAACCTGGGCCTGTTTCGATGAACACAACATAGATATCCTGGCAGGAATGGCAGAAAGACACAAACTTCCCACACAGAATTCCCATAACCAAGAGAAAATACTATAAGAGTTTGGTGGGCATTGACCTTGGGTTTTGGAGTTGTAGTTCACCTATATCCAGAGAGCACTGTGGACTCAAACAATGTTGGATCAGGACAACACTTGGCATGAATACTCAATATGACCAAATGTGAACACAGATGGTGTTTGGGGAAAATAGACCTTGACATTTGGGAATTACAGTTTCTGGGATTTATAGTTAACACAATCAAAGAGCATCATGAACTCTTGCAACAATGGAATTGAACCAAACTTGGCATATTGAACTCTCATTACCAACAGAAAGTACTGAAAGGGTTTGCTTGGGAATTGACCTTGAGTTTGGAAGTTGTAGTTCACCTACAGCCAGAGAGCACTGTGGATTCAAACAATGTTATGTTATGTTGTTGTTTGTTTTCTATCCAGAATCACAATGTTGGAAGGAGGCTCACCACTTTAAGGTCCCTAAAACAGGCATGGGAAAACTTAGGCCCTTTGGGTGCTTTGGACTTCAACTCCCACCATTCCTAACAGCCTGAGGCCCTTTCCTGCTTAAGTGGCTGAGGGGGGAAAGGAAAGGGCCTCAGGCTGTTAGGAATGGTGGGAGTTGAAGTCCAAAACACCTGGAAGGTCCAAGTTTGCCCATGTCAGCTTTTGACAGAGACCTCTTCCTCCCCCCTCCCCTTCGCGCCCTTCCCCCTCCTGCTGAACACTTTTTCTTCTACACTGCCACTTCTGCCGCCATTTTGATCCGAGGGGGCAGCGTGAGTGTGTTCAGAAGGGGAGGGGGAGGGAGGAAGACGTGGCCCGTGTGGGCACTACTGCGCAGACTCGCCCCAGAGCAAAGCGAGCAGAGCGAGGCTGGGAAGAAGGGAGCCCGAGTGGAGAAGAAAAAGTGTTCTGCCGGAGGGGGGAGAAAGGGTCTTGGAGGTTCCAATTTCTCACGGCACACCTGATGATTGCTCACGGCACACTAGTGTGCCATGGCACACTGGTTGGGAAACACTGTTCTAAGCCATGGGAACCTGATAGAGCCTCTATTTGCTTGCAGAAGCATCTTCACATAAGGTTCACAAACTGTGTTTGCTTTTAAAGTTTGGATAAGTCCCTTCTTTTGGGATTACAGTCTCCTTGGCTTCCTATTCTTCTGTTCCTTTTTTCTGTGTCAAAGGCATTGCATAAAAAGCACTGCGTTTGGGTTGGAAAGATTAGATGTTTTCAAGAAACGTTACCCAGGGGTCGCCTGACTGTTTACTCGGTCTTCGAGGAGGCTCTTTCTGTGTTCCCCAGTACTTGGATGGGAGACCATCAATGATAGGCTATATTTCGAAAGGAGGAATGGGGAAAAAAAAACACCTCCCAGTATTCCTTTCCTTAGAAAATCCTGAGAAATTCAAGGGGTCACTATAAATCAAAAAGCCACTTGGCACACAATGTATAATGCACCGGGAATGTGGCACAGCTGGCTGGATGTCAGCTGCATAAGATCTCTACTGACCAGAAGGTCATGAGTTCGAGGCCTGCCCAGGTCAAGGTGGGTTCTCGACCTATTGTGTAGCCTGTTGGTGGGAGTTGAAATAATGATGGATCTGGACCACACTTGAAATGAATACTCAATATGTCCAAATATGAATGCAGATGGAGTTCAGGGGAAATAGACCTTGCCATTTGGGAGTTGTAATTGCTGGGATTTATAGTTCCCTACAATCAAAGAGCATTCTGGACCACACCAATGATAGAACTGGGCCAAACTTCCCACACAGAACCCCCCAGGTGGCTCCCTTCGTGAATGGCTCTCTCCCTCTTCCACACCAGAAGGGAAGGCACTCACTCGGTCCGCGGTTGCCTTCCTTCCTTCCTTCCTTCCTTCCTTCCTTCCTTCCTTCCTTCCTTCCTTCGTTCTTTCCTGCGGTTCAAAAGAAGAAGCCAGTGGGCCTGCCTCGGACTGCGCTTCTCACTTCCGCTTCCGTTCCCTGCCCTCCCTCGATTGGAGGCTGGCTGGAGAAACGGCTGAAGGAGGCGGCGCCCCGGCCCCTTCTTCTTTGCTGCCGCCCAGCCCTTCCTCCTCCTCTAAGCAGCAGGAGTTCAGCAGGAGAGGGAAGAAAGGGGGGAAGAGAGGTTTTCCGTGGCACACCAGGTGATCGCTCACAGCACACTAGTGTGCCGTGGAACAGCGGTTGGGAAACACTGCCCTAGAAGACCTTTTCAGGATGCTGTGCAGAAAGCAGGAAGGAAACAGAAAGGTAGAAGGGTTTAAATCCTGTTTCCAACACTTGGGAAATGATATGCATCTCCTGTGATTTTTGCCATTTGTGTAGAACTGTTATGTCAATCAACTGAGTTGCATTTACTCCACTGCCCAGCTCTGCTCAAACATGATCACTTGCCAGCTTGCTCTAGTCTAGAGATGATAAGGAATACGGCCTTTGAGTGTTTAGATCTCTTGTGAAAGGTTCTCTTTCACGTGTAAATCTAGCTGTTGGCCCCCATGTCAACGGGGCAGTGTATTTGCTTTAGGTTTTACCCGTGCTGTAAAAGCGGCTCTCCGATGTCCTGCACTTTACTTATTTTTGAGAGGTAGATTTCAGAACTGTGCCAGTTCCTTTTGTAAATTGACTAAAATCTGAGTACATTTCACCGTGCCACTGACACAGGGAGATACTTGCTTGTACTACAATGAAACCAAAAGTACAGATTTTGCCTTGACTGTTTTCTTGTCTCTCCTCACAAAAAAAACTTTGATTGCTAAAGAACATGTAGAAAAGCCCTGTGAAGGAGTTCGGTGGGATTTATTTAGAGTTTACAAACCGTTCCGTTTCTGCTATTGTAATTACGTTAAATGGCTGAAGAAATGTTAACTTCTCTACCTTCGTGACCGCACTTCCATCTACGAACCCAGACGATCTCTTCGATCATCTGGAGAGGCCCTGCTCGGCTTCCACCCCCTTCGCAGGTGCGATTAGTGGGGACGAGGGGAGAGGGCCTTCTCTGTGGTGGCCCCACAGATCTGGAACTCGCTCCCTAAAGATATCAGACAAGCAGTTTTTAGGAGGAGCTTGAAAACGTGGCTGTTCCAATGTGCCTTCCCAAAATAAGTAAATAATGCCCTGCTCTGATCAATCCTTGCAAATGTCCTCAGAAACACTTTAATCACCTGTTGGGTTGTCTGCTCCACATTATCTCCCATAAACCCTCCTATTACACACATTCTACCTCTGTTGCACCCAGCGTTATTTATTTTAATATTTTAATAATGTACATCTGGCCCAGCCATAATTTATTTATTTATTTATTTATTATTCGGGCTTCTATGCCGCCGACTCCCTGAGGCTCGCGGCGGCTTACAGGAGCCGAAGGGCACAGTAAAATACAGGCAATAAGCAGTTAAAACAATTAAAAACAACAGCAGTATAGTAATTAATAACACAGTTAACACAATGAACAGCACATCATCCTCAGAAGAACGAATAGATGGCGGGGCATGGGCAGGGACTTACTCACCAAAGGCCTGTTTAAACAGGTATGTTTTACAGGCCCGTCTAAACGGGAGCAAGTCCTTCATAGCCCGAGTTCCGGCCGGGAGGGCGTTCCACAGCGAGGGCGCTATGACAGAGAACGCCCTCCGGCGGGTAGCAGTCAGCCTTGCGAGTTTAGCTGAAGGTATCTCCAGGAGATTGGAGTCCTCAGACCGAAGTGATCTCAGAGGACAATATGGGGTGAGACGGTCCCTCAAATACGCTGGCCCCAGGCCGTGTAAGGCCTTAAAGGTGAGGACCAACACTTTGAAGGTGATCCGGTGCTCAATTGGCAGCCAGTGCAGATCCTGCAAAACAGGTGTTATGTGGGCGCCAGCTGGCGTGCCAGACAGGAGCCGGGCGGCAGTGTTCTGCACTAGCCTGAGCTTCCGGGTCACCGACAGAGGAAGGCCAACGTAGAGCGCTCTTAAACAGTTTTGTTGTTGTTTATTGTTTATTGTAAGTTGTGGTGATGTTTTTGTTTTAATTGCTATCTTGTTATTATACTTTGTGTTGTTGGGCTTGGCCTCGTGTAAGCGTCCGAGTCCCTTCTGGGAGCTGGGTGGGGTATAAATAAAGTTAATAAATAAATAAATAATAATAAAATTCTCAATCTTATGTGATCTAGAAAATGTATCAAATTAATTCATGAATTACTTGTTGAATATCCCTTGTCCAAAATGCCTGGAACCTGAAGTGTATTGGGTTTTTTGTTATTTGCGGGGGCACTGTGGGATACTTCTGTTTTTATATATGTACATAATGAAATATCCTGGAGATGGAAGCGAGTTCTAAACAAAGTCTTTGTTTATATTTCACACAAACTTTATACACGTAACCTAAAAATAATTTAATACAATATTTGAATAAATTTGTGCATGACATAAAGTTTGTGTACACTGAATCATCAGGAAGCAAAAGTGTCATTATCTTAGACACCCATGTGGACAATTTCAGATTTTGGAGTATTTTGAATTTCCATATAAGAGCTGTTTGTTATTCTGAATTATTTTGTTATTTGATTTTTTTAATCAGATTTTAAATGATCTATAAAATTACTCATGCTATATGCTAATATTCCTTTTGTTTGACAACTCATGAGAAAGATTTTTGAAGCCACTACAATTGGCTCAGTCTCTTTTTAGCCATACCAGTAGCAATAGATAAAATTACCATAAATTGTATTGAAGACTCCAACTGTTAATTTGTTCCCCTTGTTGGTAACATTTTTTTATTATTATTTATTAAAAACTTGTATATCCCGAAGTTTTCTACCTCCGTAGAAAACTGATTGTTTATGTATGATGTTTGAAAGTGTTCCTATTGTTAGCATTGAAATTTGCTGTTAGTCGGTACTAACAGCAAATTTCAATGCTAACAATAGGAACACTTTCAAACATCATACATAAACAATCAGTTAAAAATACATATAAAATGCGTATAAAGGCATTTGCCGATATAAAATCATATCTAACTCAGTTCGCACATTGTGGTCAATAACTTTAGTCATAACTGGTCTCAGCCATCACTCTGCAAATGCCTCGTTCCACAACCAGGATTTCACGAGCTTCCTGAAAGTCAGGAGGGAGGGCCAGATCTAATTTCATTTGGGAGAGAGTTCCATAGCCAGAGGGCAACCACAAAAAAGGCCCTGTCTCTCGTCCCCACCAAACGTGACTGCGAAAGTGGTGGGACTGAGAGCAGGGCCTCTTCGGAAGATCTTAACACTCTTAATGGTTCATAGGGGAGAATACGTTTGGACAGGTAAAAATCAAAATACATACCGTTTTGATTTTTCTCCATTCTTTCATACTAGTTTTGTAACAAAATGTATTGTCATTTTGTTCCATTCGATTTTGGGTTCTCTTTCAGGGGGTGGAGAGCTTATATACTTTGTCTATTCTTTAAAAAAAGAAATTGCTTGCCATTTACTTTTACCAGTTATGGAATCAAATCCCAGCAGATAACAGGGATCACAGTACTTAATATGATTTCAAAAATTAGTTTACACTCTGGTTTCTCCTGCCATGGAACTCAAAGCAATTTAGACAAATAAATCTTAGCTAAAAGGTTATATTACAAAAGAGAAAGCCCGTCGCCAAACATCTTAACGTTTGGGCTGTCTCTACTTGCTGTTAAGGCCATAGCACACATCATTTTGATGATCACTGATGCTCCTCTTTTGTTATCTCCCCACTGCCTTTTTGCAGGTAGCAGCATGGAAGAATATAAAGGCTTGACAGATAATGAACTTATTGCCCGTTTGAAGAAGTACGCTATCTCACATGGACCTCTTGTCGGTACGTATGGCAGTATTACATCTGGGAGCCACGGTGGCGCAATAGGTTAAGCCCGTGTGCCAGCTGAACCGCTGACCTGAAGACTGGTGTTTCGAACACACAATGTATTGATATATTATTTATTGTGTAATTGTTGTTTTTATTGATTGTATATATGGGGCATCGAATCGCTGCCGGTTGTAAGCCGCCCTGAGTGTCCCCAAGGGGTAAAGTGTCCCCAAGGGGTAAAGAAGGGTGGGGTATAAATATTTGAAATAAAATAAATAATAAATAAGGTGGGTGAGCTCCTGTCTGTCAGCCCCAGCTTCCTATGCAGAGACATACAGGTAGATGCAGGCAAAACGTCAGGAGAGAATGCCTCTAGAACATGGCCATATAGCCCGAAAAACCTACAACAACACAGATACATGGTTTTCAAGTCAGCTGCAGACTTTTGTCAGTTTGGTTTAAATCTCCAACTGGGATTCCTTCTTTTAGGATCAACTCGGAAACTTTATGAAAAGAAAGTCTACGAATACGAGAAAGAACGAAAACCACTCTCTTCATACCAAGGATCAGGGTCCTACACAGGTGAGAAGAACTGGACAGAAATGGTTACGGCTTCCTTGTAAGATACTAACACTCCCCCGCCCCCTTTGCCTTGTGTTTTTGCCCATGCAGAGCCAAGTAGCAGCAGCGAAAGCTACGTACGAGAGAGTTATGTGAGTCCACGGAGCAGGGAAACCCTCAGCTATGGACGAGAAGGTAGGGCCATTTTCTCTAGAACAACACACAAAAAGAATGAGGCTATGGTGCCTAGAATGCAGCCCAACACAAAAGGAAGAAGAGTAACAGGAGGTGATGTCCTAAATACTCAGTGCAATGCAAGACCAATGCAGGTCATAAGCAAAAATATATAGCATTTAATATAATCCCAAAATAGAAAAGTGGTGAGGCAATGGGCCTCTAAAGAAGTACAAACCAGTGAAGTATCACTATATCATAAGCACAAAGCACAAACCACAGATATACTGAATACATCCACAATGGGTCACCTCAATGGCAAGGAAATACAAACATGAGTGCAAATACAAGCATGGCATGCAGGGGCTCCTCAAATGAGGGTGCTCCTGAGCAAAATACGGAAATCCCCAATAGCGTAGTACATACGGCTGTGGGTCTATACTTTCCCACATCTGCGATGACGCTGATATTATTTGTTATGTACTACAATTTGGTGGATATCGCTCTCTATGGTTCGCCGCTGTGAACAAGCCGACGCTACAGGCGAAACGGACTTGGCCAATTACTTGAGTGCCGTCCGCGGCTAGAACCTGGCATCTCATGGGGCTTTCCCCATGATTCTCCATTATCCATACGGATGTTAATTGTGATGCTACCCATTTGGGTTTGACAAAGTCTCCACTCCACGGAACCCCACCTCGGCGTTGGAATTCCCCTCTCCTTCGATCTTTCCATACAGCCCTGTGATCTTTGTTTCCCTATTCATCTTCCCTGACAACTCCTTATTCGGCATAACGCCGCTGGGAAACGCCGCTCCTGCGCATTGGCTACAGACCACTTCCTGGTTCGGCGCTTCGATCTTGCTGCCAGGAGCCTCCACCATCCCGGGGGGCTTCCTATCGATCTCCAGGGGCATTTGCCTCTGCCGGAGGGGCGCCCTTATTTTGGGTTCCTCTTCCACCTACTCCTCCCACCCATTTGGGCCAGAGGAGCCACTGCAGCCGCGCTTGGGCATCCGCACAGCGGCGGCCCTTTCTCCAGGCGTGTCCCAGCAATTGTTGCTTTTCTATCTAGCCTCCAGGCTGGCGTCTTGGATTCTCTGGGGCCACAGCCGTATGTACTACGCTATCGGGGGGATTTCCGTATTATTTGCTCAGGGAGCACCCTCATTTGAGGAGCCCCTGCATGCCATGCTTGTATTTGCACTCATGTTTGTATTTCCTTGCCATTGAGGTGACCCATTGTGGATGTATTCAGTATATCTGTGGTTTGTGCTTTGTGCTTATGATATAGTGATACTTCACTGGTTTGTACTTCTTTAGAGGCCCATTCCCTCACCACTTTTCTATTTTGGGATTATATTAAATGCTATATATTTTTGCTTATGACCGGCATTGGTCTTGCATTGCACTGAGTATTTAGGACATCACCTCCTGTTACTCTTCTTCCTTTTGTGTTGGGCTCCATTTTCTCTAGAGCCAATTCCTATATTTGTTTGTTTGTTTACATCATTTATATTCCGCCCTTCTCACCCCGCAGGGGACTCAGGGCAGATCACACTGCATATATACAGGGAAACATTCAATGCCATTTGACATACAACATATAGAGACAGACATAGATGCAATTTAACATTCCAACTTCTGGCCACCAGGAGGAGCTGTCGTATTTCCTCATTTTTTTGTGTATTTCCTGGAGATTTTATGGCCTCGTAAATGAGTTAAATTTAGCCTCCCCACACAAGGTGGTACCTAAATTTCCTACTTGACAGATGCAACTGTCTTTCGGGTTGCAAAGGTCGACAACGAGCTACACATTCCCATGTTCCCTGATTAGGGACTCCACAAAAGTGAAAAACTGCAAATAATAACATTGATATTTTTCTACCGAGGTAAATATCTAGTTTTCTCACGAGTGACACTATTGTCGTACATCTGCCAGATCATCCTGAGAAGTGTAGTGATTCCTGAGACAAGTATTCTAGATGTTCCAATATGACCAGGGCAAAAAGGAAATAAACTAAGAATTAGAAGAATATTCAGAAGATATTGTGGAGAGGGAGAAGGAGGGCAAGCTCTTTCTTCGGTGGGGTTTCACAGAAGAGTATGTCAAAGGGAACATAAGAACATAAGAAAAGCCATATGAATCGGACCTCAGCCATCTAATCCAGCATTCTGTATCTATGCCACCCACCAGTTGTACCATCGCGCGGGGATCTGAGGCAGAGGAGGAGGGCAAAAACCCTCACCTGCCCCCACCCCCCACAACCAGTGCAGTACCAGGAAACCTGCCTACCTCAACCAACTCGAGGTGGCGCGGATAACGTCCTTTCAGTAACTACCCGATACACTTGGAAGGGGTGTGTGTGTATGAGTAAATAATGCATGGTTGACTGTAATAATCATTGCATCATCTGCAAATTCAGTCTTATTTCTTTCTTCTCTATTCCTTTTATTTTATAACTCATCCAGTTAGGGCTATCTGATTACTATTTGCTAATATTAAGATGTGGAATGGGAGAAAATTGAGATTTTTA
>JARBWK010003084.1:0-13307 GCA_030556195.1 Anolis apletophallus | reverse complement strand
TGCTGGCCATAGAGACCTGGGCCTCCATGGTCAGCTGGGGGTCCAAGTGGACTCCCAGGCTCTTTACTAAGGACGATGGGCATAGCGCCACACCGTCCAGGGTCAGAAGCTGGACATCCCTATCACCCGGACGGCCCAGCCACAAGATCTCTGTCTTCACTGGATTCACCCTCAACCTACTGGCTCGCAGCCATCCAGTAACGGCCTCGAGGCACCGTTGGAAATTATCGGGGACGGATCCGGGCCTGCCCTCCATCCTCAGAATGAGCTGAGTGTCATCGGCGTACTGATGACACTCAAGCCCAAAACTCCGCACCAGCTGTGCAAGCGGCTGCATGTAGATGTTAATTCCATGTTGAGCATGGAATTTTTTGTGACTGAAAACCGCTTTGAGTCGCCCGCGGGCTGAGGATTGCGGTATAATTTTATTTATTTATTTATTTGTATATTTATTTATTTGTGTGCCCTGCTTCTATGCGGCCTCTCTCTCTCTCTCTCTCAGCCCGAAGGCACTCGAGGCGGTGAACAAGCGGCAACCAGTGCCCACATGCCATACGTCACAAGATAAAAACAGGCCTATAGAAACATATACAATGAACAGTTAAAAGCTACAAAACGCAAACCTCGGCTCCACAATCTTAAAATGGGTTCCCGTTTCGTTTGCCATAGCAATCCTTGATCTCGATTAAAGTTCGTCTGCGAACGCTTGCTCGAAGAGCCAAGTCTGGACTTTCTTACGAAATGGCAGGAGGGAGGGGGCCGATCTGATGTCACTAGGGAGGGAGTTCCAAACCCGAGGAGCCACCACTGCGAAGGCCCTGTCTCTGGCCCCCGCCAGGCGCGCCTGCAAAGAAGGCGAGGCCGAGAGCAGGGCCTCTCCGGATGATCTTAAGCATCTATAAAAACAAAGTAAGTAAATAAATAAAATGGCAGCCGGCCTTTGCAGTTTCCGAACCACCTTCGAAGGCAGCCCCACGCAGAGTGCATGGCAGAAGTCCATTCCGGATGTAATCATCACCACCAGGTGCTGGTGCTAGGGGTGGTGGAGCACACGTACAGATGGTCTGTTTGTGTGCCCCCCCCTACCCCCTACCACCACCACCTCCCCAAAGGGAGGCTCTCTGTCGTAGCCATCGATCCCAGTGCGGGCCGGGGCTATCGATGCTCCGTGACCTTTGCCATGGAGGACTCAGGGTCAAAGGTCTGCCTGAAGAGCCATGTTTCTAGGCTCACCCGGAAGCCAGGAGGGAGAGGGGGGGGGGCTCATCTAATTTCCGTAGGGAGTGCATTCCAGAGCCGGGGAGCCACCACCCAGAAGCCCCCTCTCGTCCCCACCAACCGTACTTGAGATGGTGGGCAGGTCTCACTGCCCAGGCCGGTTTGTAGAAAGAGTTGCGGTTTCAGTGAGTGAGTGAAGGTACTGTAAATCCCATCATCCATGGACCATCCCCCTTAGAACTGCATCAGGATGTAGGTTATGAGTACCCTGTGTGCCAAGTTTGGGCCTGGTCTGTGATTTGTAGGGGCTTCAATGTTCTGTGGGAAATGAATCGGGTGAAGGTACTGCAAATCCCATCATTCATGGCCCATCCTGCCCTAAACCGCACCAGGTTGTAAAGTGGGCCATTGGGCCTCTGTGTGCCAAGTTTGGTCCTGATTTGTCATTGGTGTGGGCCACAGTGCTCTAAGCAAGTGAATTAAAGTACTGCAAGTCCCGTCATCCATGGTCCATCCTCCCTCAAACTGCACCAGGATGTAGAGTGGGTCTTGGGGGGTTCTGTGTGCCAAGTGTGGTCTTGTTCTGTTATTGTTGGGGTCCGCAAAGTGTGTTGGGCTTAAACTCCCACCATGCCTGACTGCCTCAGGCCTTTTCCCTACCCAACTCTGCTACTTTAGAGTGTCGGAATGTTGGTGGTGCTGGCCAATCAGAGGCGTTATGCAAATAACCCCACAGTGGCAACCAATCGGAACGCTGCCACATATCCGCCCTCCGCATAGAAACATTCTCTTTTATTATATTTATAGAAGATAGATGATTGATCTGTTGTGAGCCGCCCTGAGCCATTGGGGGGGGGGCGGTAGAGAAATGCGAAGAAATAAATAAATAAAAATAAAATCCTCAAGCGGCAGGCAGCACTGAGTCCCGGAGGACCCCCAGGCTGTGGAGCTGTGTCCTGGGGGGGGGGGGGGGAGTGAGTGCGTGAGTGAGTGGGGGCCCTTCTGTCCAGCACAGGTTGCCACCCGAGACCCCGACCGGCCTCACGATCATGCCACGGCCCTCTCTTGAATGAGGCAAAATGGGGCCAAGAGGGACCCTTATCATTAGCATAATCACCATATCCCTTAGTATGATGATGATGATGATGTATCAGATGTTATTACAGAATCATGGAAAAGGGTTATTGCCATTATTATAGAATGACGGAGCCATGTTATCTATCTATGTATATAATAAAAGTCAGTGTTTGTGGGCGGTGGGTGGGTGGTGCGAGCGAATATGTGCCAGCGTTTCGATTGGCTGCAACTGTGGGATTATTTGCATAAATGGCTGTGACTGGCCAGCCTCCCAACATTCCAACACAGCACAGAGAGGAGAGGGAAGGGCCGGAGCCAGGCATCCATGGCTGGAGCTGAAGTGAGCCAGTGGACCGTTTCTTCTGTTGGAAATGGAATGTTCAGCACCTTCACCCAAGACACTCCTGAGGTGACTCAGAGGGAAAGCAAAAGGCCTCAGGCAGTCAGCCACTGCGGCCCACAGCAATGACGGATCAGGACCAAACATGGCAAACAAGGGACCAATGGCCCACTTCACAACCTGGTGTGGTTTAGGGCAGGATGGGCCACGAATGATGGGATTTGCAGAACCTTCACCTCATTCACGTCCCAAACAACACTGCAGCCCCTACACATCACAGACCAGGCCCAAAATTGACAAGAAGGCTTCCTCGACTTGATTTTCCTGACTAGGCCCCCAACAATGACAGAGCAAGACCAAACTTGGCACACAGACCCCCCCCCCCCCAAGGTGCACCCTACATCCTGGTGCCGTTTGAGGGAGGATGGACCATGGATGATGGGACTTGCAGTACTTTAATTCACTTCCTTAGAGCACTGTGGCCCACGCCAATGACGGACTATGGCACACAATGCCTTCCTCAAATAACCCGGGCACCGCCGGGCCCCCAAGCTAGTTACTATTAAACCATAGCAGAGAATCATATCGTCACCCTTACGGGAACATTATGGGATGTGACTGATATTATTAACATTATGA
This sequence comes from Anolis apletophallus, assembly GCA_030556195.1. Taxonomy (NCBI): domain Eukaryota; kingdom Metazoa; phylum Chordata; class Lepidosauria; order Squamata; family Anolidae; genus Anolis; species Anolis apletophallus. The sequence continues at coordinate 10,033 of JARBWK010003084.1, read as the reverse complement.
ATATTATGATTATTATATAATAAATATATATTATTATTCTTACTATGGAATCACAGAATCACAGAATCCTATTATTGTTACAAAATTACAGGATCTTACTCTCATCCCTGCCCTGCCCCCCCCTCTCTTAAAGGGTGAGACCCCCACCCCCACCCCCACAATAAGGGTAGTGGTCCCTTCCATCCCTGTGATGATCCCTGGAAGCCCCCCCTCCCCAATCACCCAGTGGGAGGGGTCTCCCTCTCTCATTCTGGTAGGAATGCCCCCTCCCCCTTTCCTCAGAGAGGCCTAGGGGTATTTGGGGAGGGTCTTCCCTTGGGGAAGTGGGTGGTGGGGGTGTCACCTCTTGGTCCTGCTGACTCCGCTCAGGAGAAGAGGGTGAAGGTCACCCCGTGGGGAAGGAGGGGAGGGCGCCCCCCGCCTGCCTGCTCCTCTTCCTCTTGGCCCCCTCCCTCCCCAGGTATGTCTTCTTTTTGAGGAGGGGGTCCCCAGAGAGGGGAGAGGGTGACGGGGACCCCTTCCTTCCTTCCTCCCTTCCTTCCTAGGGTCTCTCTCTCTCTCCGGCTCTGTGGCCATGTTGTAGGGCAGGCCTGGGCCAACTTGGGCCCTCCCTCCCTCCAGGTGTTTTGGACTCCAACTCCCACAATTCCTAACAGCCTACCGGCTGTGAGGAATTGTGGGAGTTGGAGTCCAAAACACCGGGAGGGAGGGAGGGGGAGGGCCCAAGTTGGCCCAGGCCTGTTCTTAGGAATTGCCAAAACACCGGGAGGGAGGGAGGGCCGGAGTTGGCCCAGGCCTGTCCTCGAAGCAGCACTCTCTCCTGACGCTTGGCCTGCAACTGTGGCCAAAGGCATCCTCCTCAGAGGTTGGAAGGTTTGTGTGTTGGGCGCTCAGCCAAACCAAACTCCAACACAGGGGGGGGGGAACTCCGGACAAGAAACCACCAGGGCCAGCTCACCCCCTCCCAACAAAGGACTCCCCGGCCCGGGCGGGAAGAGGCCGGGCCTCAAGAGGGCCAGGCCGCCAGAGGCTGACCGAGGAGCCCGGCTGAGGGGAGCGGGGAGGCCGGGCGGGAGGGGGCCGAAGGGGGGAGGGGGGGGGAGGGGCGGGGGGGAGGCCCCACCCAGCCAGGAGGGGAGGGCCCGGCCCCGCCCCCCGCCCGCCCCCAGGACCCAGGGGAGCTCAGCCGCTTGGCACGACGGGAGTTGTAGTCCGCCCGCCACCTGCAGAGGGAAAGGAATGGGGCGGCTGCTGCTGCTGGCTTTTCGGGTCACGTGGGGGGGGGGGAGGCGGGAGGGCCAGGAGCTGCCGCCGCGGCCTCCTGATTGGCCCTCGGGCGGTGGGCGGGGCCTCGCTGAGGGCAGGAGGAGGAGGAGGAGAAGCAGGCCAGGCTCTGTCGGCGCCATTTCGTGCCACTCACTCCGAGCAGCGGCGGCGGCCCTTCCTCGGCTGAGGGAGGGAGGGAGCGGGGACCCTTCTCTCTCCCTCCGCCACGCGGCCTGTTGGGACGAGGTGAGCCTGAGGGGCCGGCGGGGCCTAGCGCTCCCAGGGGCCCGGGGGGGTTGGCCTCCCCCCCTCCGTGTGTGTGTGTGTGTGAGAGGTATTGGAGAGTGAGTGAGTGGGGGGGGGCAGAGAGAGTTGGGGGGGTGTCCTTCCGCCTGATTGGCAGGCTGGGGGAGGGGGGCTGGGGGTGGGGGGGGGGGAGATGGCAGGCCTGGCCTTGCATTCTGGGAGTGGCAGGACAACCCAGCCAGGCCCTCCCCCCCCCCCTCCCTCTCCCGCCACCACTTCTCTGGGTGCAGGGAACTACAACTCCCAAAAATCAAGGCCAGCCCCCCCCCAAACCCCTCCAGTACGCTCAGGTGCTCACGAGGGTTCCCTGTGCCAAGTGGTAAGCCCAGTCCGTTGGTGGGGGCGTGGACACTCCCAGTTTCTCTGGGGGCGGGGGAACTGCAACTCCCAAAACCCCTCCAGTAGATTCAGCTGGTCACCAGGGGTCTCTGCCCCAGGCCAGTCACACGTGGGGGTCGCACTCACCTCTTGACCAGGGCGGCAGGGCGGCATCCACGTCCCGCCCTCCCCCACGCCTCAACTAGGGGTCAAGGGGGGCCTGTGTCCAGGGCCATCAGTTGGGGGTGTTTCAGGGGTCCCTGGAGGCAGGTGAAGGGACTGCAAATGGCCTCGCCCATGCTCCCCCCTCCCCCAACCTCACCAGGATGAAACACAGGTCACGTGGGGCCCGCGCCCCATGTTTGGTCCAGGTCCCTCATTCGTGGGGGTTGCAGTGGCCTGGGGAGGAGGGGGCCGAAGCGGGGGAGGGAGGTCCTGCAAAAACCATCATCCCTGATCCATCCCCCCCCCCCAAAAAAACCCTCACCAGAACATCAGCGGCTTAACTCAAAAGTATCAGCATACAGTTCATGATGCGCCCATGTGCAAGCATGACCTGCCAACCCATCAGAGCAGCCCCTGCAGACGGCCCCCCGGCCTCTGCCTCAAAGCCTCCAGAGCAGGGGAAAGAACTCTTGTGCGCTGGAGGCAAGTGTGAGGGCTGCCACTGGCCGCCTTGACTGGCATTTAATGGCCTAGTAGTTTTCAAGGCCTGGCTTCTTACTGCCCGGGGGAATCCTTTGTTGGGAGGTGGTTAGCTGGCCCTGGCTGTTTCCTGTCGGGAGTTCCCCTGTTTTCAAGCGCTGTTCTTTATTTACTGTCCTGATTTTAGGGGATGTTTATGACTGGTCACCAGGTTTTGTTCCTCTTCCTGGTTTCTTCCTTCCTGTTGACGTTGTCCACCTGCTTCTTGTGGGCATCAGTGGCTTCTCTGTGTCGCCTGACGTGGTGGTGGTCAGAGGGGTCCAGCATTTCTGTGCTCTCAAATCATGCGCTGTGTCCAGGTTGTTTGAGATGACCGTCGCTTGGATCACCGTGGCCAGGTCGTCCCTGGACAGGTAGGGTGCCAGTCGCCTAGCCTGCCGTAGGTGGAAAAACGACGTTTTGCTGGCCATGGCGACCTGGGTTTCTATGGACAGCAAAGGGTCCAACTGGACACCCAAGCTCTTGACAAGGGATGACGGGCTAAGTCGCTCCCCATCCAGGGTAGGCAACCGGCACTCATCCAGCCCAGGGCGACCGGGCCACAGGATCTCCGTCTTCGACGGATTCACCTTCAGCCGGCTGGCACGCAGCCATCCAGTCACGGCTTTGAGGCATTGATGGAAACAATCGGGTACGGTATCCGGCCTGCCGTCCATTCTCAGCAGAAGCTGGGTGTCCTCCGCGTACTGGTAACACTCCAGACCAAAGTCGCGGGCCAGCTGGGCCAGGGGGCGCATGTAAACGTAGAATAATAAGGGGGAGAGGATGGCCCCTGGGGGACCCCACAACAAGTGGGAGTCTCCCAGAGACCCTCTCGCCCCCCTCCACACGTTGTCCCCGGTCATGGAGGAAGGAGGCCACCCAGTTAAGGGCAGTCCCCCTCACCCCAGACACGGCTAAACGGTGGGTCAACAATGCGTGATCTACGGTGTCAAACGCTGCTGTCAGATCTAACAGGACAAGCAGCGCCGATCCGCCCTGGTCCAGCTGGCGGCGAAGTTGGTCTGTAGTGGCGACAAGCACGGTCTCCGTCCCATGCCCAATACGGAAGCCGGACTGGAAGGGATCGAGTCCAGCTGTGTCGTCTAAGAACCGCTGCAGCTGATCCGCTGCTGCCCTCTCAATCACCTTGCCTAAAAAAGGCAAGTTGGAAACAGGCCTGTAATTGGAGGGAGCCGAAGGATCTAGGTTCGGCTTCTTCAGCAGCGGTCTTACCAAAGCCTCTTTCAACCCCCCTGGGAACACTCCTTGCTCAAGGGAGCTATTTATGATCTTTCCCGGGGGGCCTCGTAGCCCCTCCCGGCAAGATCTACCCAGCCAGGAGGGGCACGGGTCGAGGGAGCAGGTAGTTGGTCTGGCTGCAGCAAGTAGCAGCAAGTAACATATAATTGTCCAAGTGAGAAACAATCTGTGTCTAGATCGGAACCGCACAATTCTGTTGATTCGCCTTGAGTTTGTTGATGGTGATTGCAAACGCCAGTCGGATTGGGAATTGCAGGCTCCCACATTGAAGTGGCATATCCCTTGGAATCCTGGGAATGCGAGGAACGGGGGCGTCTCCGCCTTGGGAAGGTCCCGTGGCCTCGTCTGGTCAAATGGGATGGAAAGGGAAGAGAAGGAGCAGGCTCCTAATCTATGGGATATCACAATGCTTGTGGCTGTACAGTGTTTACTGTTATTCCTTTGTGCAGATTTAGAGGTATTTATTTATCGTGTCGGGAGGGAACCAAACAGTTGTATTGCATTAATATGAAGGCGGGTCAATAAGTCTGTGACCTTTTGAATGTCCCGCCTCTGAACTGAAAGGGCGACACTGCTCCTGTCAACAGGCACCTGTCAGTTGACTCCTGTCAAAATTTGAATAAGAGGCATCGTTTAGTTTGTGCTTCACAGCCATTGATAGCACACTACCGCGTGATTTGAGGAGAAAATGGAAAAAAGTGTATTTCGTGTGCTCAGTATTATTTTTTGCGGAAAAAAATCGCTCAAACCAAGGCCAAGTTTGATAAATACTATGGGGACTCTGCACCATCAATTTCAATGGGAAAAAAGTGGTTTACTGAATTTCTGTGGACGAAACGTGGATCCACCACAACACACCAGAGACCAAACAGCAGTCCAAACAGTGGGTTTCTTGGGGTGAATCGGCACCAAAGGAGGGCAAGGTGGGCTTGTCAGCCAATAAAGTCATGGCGACCGTTTTTGGGGTGCACGCGGTATAATCCACATTGACCAACTTCAAAAGGTAAAACAATCAATGGCGAATATTATGCCAACTTACTGAGTCGATTTAATGAGGATTTGAAGAAAGAGCCTGACCGCATTTGGCCAAGAACAAAGTTCTTTTGCACCAGAGCAATGCAAGGGTGCACACACGTGCAGTTGCCATGGCAACAAACCATGAATTGGGATACGAATTGCTCTCTCATCCGTTCTATTCTCCGGATTTAGCCCCGAGTGACTATTGTTTCCAAACCTGAAGAAACGGCTCGGCGGAAAGAGATGTGACTCCAACAATGAAATCACCTCACAAACAAATCCCTATTTTGATGACCTCGACAAATCTTACTTTCTGGAAGGAATAAAAAAATTGAGGAAACGTTGGACAAAGTGTATAGAGCTCAAAGGAGACAGCGTTGTTGTTGTTATTATTATTACTAGCTGTACCCGGCCACGCGTTGCTGTGGCTTAAAACCCCTGAAAGGCCCAAGTTTGCCCAGGCCTTTGGCAGGGAACTGGGGCTGTGAAGAATTGTGGGAGTTGAAGTCCAAAACCCCTGAAAGGCCCAAGTTTGCCCAGGCCTTTGGAAGGGAACTGGGGCTGTGAGGAATTGTGGGAGTTGAAGTCCAAAACCCCCGATAGGCCCAAGTTTGCCCAGGCCTTTGGAAGGAACTGGGGCTGTGAGGAATTGTGGGAGTTGAAGTCCAAACCCCTGAAAGGCCCAAGTTTGCCCAGGCCTTTGGCAGGGAACTGGGGCTGTGAAGAATTGTGGGAGTTGAAGTCCAAAACCCCTGATAGGCCCAAGTTTGCCCAGGCCTTTGGCAGGGAACTGGGGCTGTGAAGAATTGTGGGAGTTGAAGTCCAAAACCCCTGATAGGCCCAAGTTTGCCCAGGCCTTTGGCAGGGAACTGGGGCTGTGAGGAATTGTGGGAGTTGAAGTCCAAAACCCCTGAAAGGCCCAAGTTTGCCCAGGCCTTTGGCAGGGAACTGGGGCTGTGAAGAATTGTGGGAGTTGAAGTCCAAAACCCCTGAAAGGCCCAAGTTTGCCCAGGCCTTTGGAAGGGAACTGGGGCTGTGAGGAATTGGGAGTTGAAGTCCAAACCCCTGAAAGGCCCAAGTTTGCCCAGGCCTTTGGCAGGGAACTGGGGCTGTGAGGAATTGTGGGAGTTGAAGTCCAAAACCCCTGAAAGGCCCAAGTTTGCCCAGGCCTTTGGAAGGGAACTGGGGCTGTGAAGAATTGTGGGAGTTGAAGTCCAAAACCCCTGAAAGGCCCAAGTTTGCCCTGGCCTTTGGGGAAGGGGCTGTGAACTGGGGCTGTGAAGAATTGTGGGAGTTGAAGTCCAAAACCCCGGAAACGCCCCAGTCTGCCCAGGCCTCTGGCAGGGAACTGGGGCTGTGAGGTTTGGTGGGAGTTGAAGTCCAAAACCCCTGAAAGGCCCAAGTTTGCCCAGGCCTTTGGAAGGGAACTGGGGCTGTGAGGAATTGTGGGAGTTGAAGTCCAAGACACCTGAAAGGCCCAAGTTTGCCCAGGCCTTTGGAAGGGAACTGGGGCTGTGAGGAATTGTGGGAGTTGAAGTCCAAAACCCCTGAAAAAACCCTGGCCTGGGGCTGTGAAGTTTGCCCAGGCCTTTGGAAGGGAACTGGGGCTGTGAGGAATTGTGGGAGTTGAAGTCCAAAACCCTGAAAGGCCCAAGTTTGCCCAGGCCTTTGGAAGGGAACTGGGGCTGTGAGGAATTGTGGGAGTTGAAGTCCAAAACCCTGAAAGGCCCAAGTTTGCCCAGGCTGGGGCTGTTTGGGGAGGGAAAACCCTGAAAGGGCTGCCCAGGCCTTTGGAAGGGAACTGGGGCTGTGGGGAGTTGAAGTCCAAAACCCCTGAAAGGCCCAAGTTTGCCCAGGCCTTTGGAAGGGAACTGGGGCTGTGAGGAATTGTGGGAGTTGAAGTCCAAAACCCCTGAAAGGCCCAAGTTTGCCCAGGCCTTTGGAAGGGAACTGGGGCTGTGAGGAATTGTGGGAGTTGAAGTCCAAAACCCCTGAAAGGCCCAAGTTTGCCCAGGCCTTTGGAAGGGAACTGGGGCTGTGAGGAATTGTTGGAGTTGAAGTCCAAAACCCTGAAAGGCCCAAGTTTGCCCAGGCCTTTGGAAGGGAACTGGGGCTGTGAGGAATTGTGGGAGTTGAAGTCCAAAACCCCTGAAAGGCCCAAGTTTGCCCAGGCCTTTGGAAGGGAACTGGGGCTGTGAGGAATTGTGGGAGTTGAAGTCCAAAACCCCTGAAAGGCCCAAGTTTGCCCAGGCCTTTGGAAGGGAACTGGGGCTGTGAGGAATTGTGGGAGTTGAAGTCCAAAACCCCTGAAAGGCCCAGGCCTTTGGAAGGAACTTTGCCCAGGCCTTTGGAAGGAACTGGGGCTGTGAGGAATTGTGGGAGTTGAAGTCCAAAACCCCTGAAAGGCCCAAGTTTGCCCAGGCCTTTGGAAGGAACTGGGGCTGTGAGGGAACTGGGGCTGGAAGGGACTGGGGCTGTGAGAATTGTGGGAGTTGAAGTCCAAAACCCCTGAAAGGCCCAAGTTTGCCCAGGCCTTTGGCAGGGAACTGGGGCTGTGAGGAATTGTGGGAGTTGAAGTCCAAAACCCCTGAAAGGCCCAAGTTTGCCCAGGCCTTTGGAAGGGAACTGGGGCTGTGAGGAATTGTGGGAGTTGAAGTCCAAAACCCTGAAAGGCCCAAGTTTGCCCAGGCCTTTGGAGGGAACTGGGGCTGTGAGGAATTGTGGGAGTTGAAGTCCAAAACCCTGAAAGGCCCAAGTTTGCCCAGGCCTTTGGCAGGGAACTGGGGCTGTGAAGAATTGTGGGAGTTGAAGTCCAAAACCCTGAAAGGCCCAAGTTTGCCCAGGCCTTTGGAAGGAACTGGGGCTGTGAGGAATTGTGGGAGTTGAAGTCCAAAACCCCTGAAAGGCCCAAGTTTGCCCAGGCCTTTGGAAGGGAACTGGGGCTGTGAGGAATTGTGGAGTTGAAGTCCAAAACCCCTGAAAGGCCCAAGTTTGCCCAGGCCTTTGGAAGGGAACTGGGGCTGTGAGGAATGTGGAGTTGAAGTCCAAAACCCCTGAAAGGCCCAAGTTTGCCCAGGCCTTTGGAAGGGAACTGGGGCTGTGAGGAATGTGGGAGTTGAAGTCCAAAACCCTGAAAGGCCCAAGTTTGCCCAGGCCTTTGGAAGGGAACTGGGGCTGTGAGGAATTGTGGGAGTTGAAGTCCAAAACCCTGAAAGGCCCAAGTTTGCCCAGGCCTTTGGAACTGGGAACTGGGGCTGTGAGGAATTGTGGGAGTTGAGTTGAGTCCAAAACCCTGAAAGGCCCAAGTTTGCCCAGGCCTTTGGAAGGGAACTGGGGCTGTGAGGAATTGTGGGAGTTGAAGTCCAAAACCCCCTGAAAGGCCCAAGTTTGCCCAGGCCTTTGGAAGGGAACTGGGGCTGTGAGGAATTGTGGGAGTTGAAGTCCAAAACCCCTGAAAGGCCCAAGTTTGCCCAGGCCTTTGGAAGGGAACTGGGGCTGTGAGGAATGTGGGAGTTGAAGTCCAAAACCCCAGAAAGGCCCAAGTTTGCCCAGGCCTTTGGCAGGGAACTGGGGCTGTGAGGAATTGTGGGAGTTGAAGTCCAAAACCCCCGAAAGGCCCAAGTTTGCCCAGGCCTTTGGAAGGGAACTCGGGCTGTGAGGAATGGTGGGAGTTGAAGTCCAGCACTTTGGCCTTTCAGGGGGTTTTGGACTTCAACTCCCAAAATTCCTCACAGCTCAGGCCTTTTCAAGGCCTGTGCAAACTTGTCCTTTTCAGGTGTTTTGGACTTCAGCTCCCACAACTGGGCAAACTTGGGCCTGTTGGAGTTGAAGTCCAAAACCCCTGAAAGGCCCAAGTTAGCCCAGGCCTTTGGAAGGGATGCGGGAGGAGGTGGGAGGGGCTGGGGAGGAGGGAGGGTGTCCCTCCTCCTACCAGGCCCCCCCCCGCCGCTCTTCCTTACCAGGAGGCGACAGGGGGGGCGGGAGGAGGTGGGAGGGGCTGGGGGGAGGGGAGGGGCTGGGGAGGAGGGGGAGGGTGTTCCTCCCTCCTGCCACGCCCCCATCGCTCTTCCTTACCGGGCAGCGGCAGGGGGAGCGGGAGGAGGTGGGAGGGGCTGGGGAGGAAGGGAGGGGTGTCCCCTCATCCTGCCAGGCCCCGCCGCTCTTCCTTACCGGGAGGCGGCAGGGGCGGGAGGAGGTGGGAGGGCTGGGGGAGGAGGGAGGGTGTCCCTCCTCCTGCCACGCCCCCGCCGCTCTTCCTTACCGGGAGGCGGCAGGAGGAGGTGGGAGGGGCTGGGGAGGAGGGGAGGGGTGTCCCTCCTCCTGCCAGCCCCCCGCCGCTTCCTTACCGGAGGCGGCAGGGGGGGGAGGAGGTGGGAGGGCTGGGGAGGAGGGAGGGGTGTCCCCTCCTTCCCACGCCCCCCTGCCGCTCTTCCTTACCGGGAGGCGGCAGGGGGCGGGAGGAGGTGGGAGGGGCTGGGGAGGAGGGGAGGGGTGTCCCCTCCTCCTGCCACGCCCCCCCGCCGCTCTTCCTTACCGGAGGCGGCAGGGGGGGCGGGAGGAGGTGGGAGGGGCTGGGGAGGAGGGAGGGGTGTCCCCTCCTGCCACGTCCCCCCTGCCGCTCTTCCTTACCGGGAGGCGGCAGGGGGGCAGGAGGAGGTGGGTGGGGCTGGGGAGGAGGGGAGGGGTTTCCCCTCCTCCTGCCACGCCCCCCCCGGGCGCTCTTCCTTACCGGAAGGCGGCAGGGGGGCGGGGAGGAGGTGGGAGGGGCTGGGGAGGAGGGGAAGCGGGTCCCCTCCTCTTTCCACCCCCCCCCGCCGCTCTTCCTTTTTTTTGCGAATAGATTTTTATTGCAGTTTTTTCAGTGATATTGACACAAGATGGTATGTTGTCAAATTGGGTAGGCGTGGTGGGGCGCGGGGGGACCAGGTTGGGGGGGAGTGGGGGAGTAGGGATATGGGTAGGCTAGGAAAGAAGGGCTTTAAAAAAAAAAAGACTTCCCAACAGTTATCTCAAGATAATAGTTCTTTTGTATACATTATGTGTACATTAATTATACAATTTCCTTAATAATCACAGTAATAATGCGAGGGGGGGAGTGAGGATCTGGGGAGGGAGTTGCAATATTTCATCCTTGTACATTAAACATCATCTATATTAATCACAAATTGTCTTCCCTTAT